>OMKI01038499.1:20212-22712 GCA_900302315.1 Phycis blennoides
ACCATGATGTCTCCAACTTTATAGTCCTGACAGAGGCCTCCAGAGGCATTGGTCACCACCAGGGTCTCCACACCCAGCAACTTGAAGATCCGCACCGGGAAGGTCACCTGGAGCACGAGATCAGATACACAACACTGTGATGTCACCAGAGACCCTGTGATGTCACCTGGAGCACGAGATCAGATACACAACACTGTGATGTCACCAGAGACCCTGTGATGTCACCTGGAGCAGGAGATCAGATACACAACACTGTGATGTCACCTGGAGTACAAGATCAGATACACAACACTGTGATGTCACCAGAGAGCATGATATCAGATACACAGTACTGTGATGTCACCAGAGACCCTGTGAGGTCATCTGGAGCATGAGATCAGATACACAACACTGTGATGTCACCAGAGACTCTGTGAGGTCACCTGGAGCATGAGATCAGATACACAGTACTGTGATGTCACCAGAGACCCTGTGAGGTCACCTGGAGCATGAGATCAGATACACAGTACCGTGATGTCACCAGAGACCCTGTGAGGTCACCTGGAGCATGAGATCAGATACACAGTACCGTGATGTCACCAGAGACACATTGGAATGTCAGAGAAGGTGAGAGATAGAGAGAATGTGAATGCTAGAGAGAATAAGACATTACCTTACACAGAGAGTAGCCTTCATAGAGATGAAAGCGCCCCTGCATAAACACACATGACTCGTCCTTTATGGTCCCAAACACCAGACAGCCCTCATGACCTGGTACTGCAACACAGACCGCCTCATATTTCAGACCTACAGTACTTATACTTCCACTGTACACAGTACTAATACTGCACTAATATAGCATAACAAATACAAATACACATATGAAGGAGGACAGTACACACACATAGGTATTTTACATTGACCCACTGATACAGGATGCATTCTTGCCTGCAGTCTTAGCTGGACATGTATCCCGTATCTGTGCAGGTAAAATACCTGAATCACCTGTACATGTATCATACTCACCTGTACAGGTAGGATACCTGTACTCAGCTGTACAGTCACCCTACAGTATATGTACTAACCTGTATGTTTATCCTTCCTGTACTCAGCTGTATACTTCACCCAGCTGTATTCGCATGTACAGCTGAGATACCTGTACTCAACATAGGATAGGATATCTGTACAGGAGTCTTACTTGTACTGATAGGGAAGTTGGGGATGTCCTGGTAGCGGAAGGTCTGCCTGTTGTTCACAGACTCGGCCAGCAGGCCCAGACCAGAGCCACAGATCACGGCAATCTTCGGACGGTGGCTGGTTTGGTTCAGTAGCCACTCTGTTGTCAGCTTGTAGTCCTCAAAGGAACAGCAATTTGAACTGGAACACAAAATCCACAAAGCCCAATTGAAATGCATCAACCCTCATGTTTCATAGTCTAAACCAGGGGTTCTCAATCTGTTTCATGCCAGGGAATGAATACATATTTGTTCATAAGGACTACCTAAATAATACCAGATTTATTTGTGTTACAATTTTGGAAGTGTTGAATATTGACTTGAATTTGACCCATTGAACATGGACCAGAAAAAATATACCATCCTTGCATTACTATATTTGTTTATGTATTTACTTTATTTTATTTTTATTTTATTTTAAATTTAATTTGTTCTTCTCATGTGTTTTGTCATGTCAGGATAAATCAACAGGCAAGTTTAGAGGTAACAATAATACCAAATAATATTGTTATATTATTCAATAATTACTTAAATTAATTAATTAAATTCAATAATTATTAGTAGTTAAGAAAGATTTATTAACTATTCCCTTGACAAATATCAAGTCAAAATGTGGACAAAAGGGAACTCCATTTGATAATCAATGGCCTAGACTGGAACTAGACTGGAACTAGAACCATGCAATTTCCCTCATGGATATTTCTGTCTGTCTGTCTGTAGGTCTGACCTGTAATAACCTTCCAGATCTTATTGATCTCTGGAGCTTATTTCTGTAGGCATGCTTAAATCAGGTTCAAACCTTGATTGACAGAAATGCTGGGTTTTGTAGGCTGACTCTTTTGCTGCAAAGCTGATACACCTGCTATTTTCTGTCATGTCATTTGTCTGTCATTTCTTGTGCTTTTTTTGGTGCAATCAGGTCTGTCTTGCAAAATAAGTGCTCAACCTCGATGAGACAAACCTCAGTAAATAGGATAAATCAAATGACAAAAATAGGTCTGAATTAGTTTCTTCCACAATATTTACATGTGGAGCAAATCAGGAGTACCCCTCTAAACAACACATCAATGTCTGACTAAATGTGTCTGGAGACCATTAATTGCTTTTATTGACCTTGCTTTTAAGTGCCAGAGAAATATCTTTGCAGCATTTGTATATAATGAGAAGTTCTATATTTAAACTCTGATGATACGTTACAACCATTGTTTTTACAATATCACACTGTAAGCTAGATGTAGATGTATAGATAGATACACCGTCGGAGACAGACAGAGAGGCAGACAGAC
>OMKI01038499.1:25212-41528 GCA_900302315.1 Phycis blennoides
TCAATGAGTTCATCTGATCAGACCTAATGATTGACCAGCACCTAATTCATAATCATGACCTAACCCCTCCCCTGCCACCTACCCCTCCACGTGTAATGGTGACTTAATACATTTTATATAAGCATATTATATAATGTATTTGCTCACGGTGATGTAATGTCTGGTCTCTCTGACAGGAACCCAAGATGACCCGTTCTCGTCTCAAACTGGTGGTAGCGCAGGGAGAGGTAAAAACTCACTGTACAGGCTTTACATTATTACTGTACATTATATAGTATACATATGTATTATACTATACATGTATTACGCTGTGCTTTATACGTTATAAATATACTGTGCATTATATATTATGTATTATACGATACATTATATATCATACATTATGCATTATACTGTGTTTTATATATTGTACATTATGTATTATACTATACATTGTATATTGTACTGCATTATAGCGTACATTTAACGTTTCTCACTTTCTTTCTCTCTCTTAGTCAGCCCCCAACTGGACGAGTTCACCGGAAAAGACAGACAAGGTGTGTTCTCTCTGAAACCCACAGAGAGATCTACAAATGAATATACATCTCAAAACCAGCTAATACATTGAGACCTAGATATTCAGTGTGTGGTCTGAATCCACGCTGTGTAGCTTGTGCTTGCTCAGAGTCCGACATGCCACCTCTAGTAGCCGTCTCCGTAATGTGGCCACGTGGAGCAGAGGATGGATACCCCGTTCGGACAAATATTTAGAAATTATGCTCAGGTTCGGGTCGGGCTCGGTCACATCTGCGCGATTTAAAATTAAAAATTTACCCGCGCGTTAACCCGCGCATGTTGGGCTCATCTGTTTGTTGACATTTCCAAATGCCTTGCAGTCGGGTGGCGGGTTTTCATAAACACAGACGTAAATGTGTCATTAGTATGAAAAAAATAGACTTTAACTGTGTCGGGCTCGGACATAAAACGCTTGATGCCTGTCGGGCTCGGGTCGCGTTCGGTTACTGTTCTGTCGGACGCGGGCCGGGCTCAACAGAAAATTCCGTCCCGATCCGCACTCTAACGTGGATGTTCAGTATTTAGTTACCGCCTGGCCTCATAGCCAGGGGGAGGATGGACTCCTCCCAGTAAATCAGTGTGAAGTAATAAAAGCTCATTCGATAGACGTATGTTCTACATAGATTTCATTGAACATCATTTTCTGATGCTAAATGTATACCTTGATAATCCTAAACAACATAATCAAAAATAGATGTTTCCGTTGTCCATCATTTTAACCCATGACATACTAGTAGAGCAGAGTAAATCTTTAAGGTCCCTGAGGGGTGTTTAGTCCCAGTAGACATGGAACATTATCAAGGAGGACCAGCCCGAGAAACACCCTGGGAGTCTACTCTTGATAATACAAAACAAGTGATAGATTGATACTACAGTCTAAGCAAGTAAAGTGATTATCAGTAAATATTACTGTGACTAACGCATACTGTAGCTAACCCATATTGTAGTGGCCGTCAAAAATTCCACTGTGCAATTTAGTGTTGGATTACAGTCCTAACACACCTGTAGAGTTTACCTGTTCCCCTGTAGAGGTCAGTGTTCATCTGTAGAAGTCAGTCAGACTTTTGAATAAAAGTCTGGTTAGGTCAGGTCATTCATGGTGTAATTTGCCACTGTCTTCAGCCACCTCAGTTTGTTGACATCATCCTCGAAGATGAGGAGGATTCTTCAGATGAGGAGTACTGTCCTGATGAAGATGAGGAAGAGGAGGAGACGGCTGAGGAGGTGAGCTGCTTCAAAACGACCCGTCTTTAAAGATCCACTGCGCTAGTTCAGACTTGTAAAGTGTGTGTGTGTGTGTGTGTGTGTGTGTGTGTGTGTGTGTGTGTGTGTGTGTGTGTGTGTGTGTGTGTGTGTGTGCGGGTGTGTGTGTCAGACATTTCTGAGTGACGCAGACAGCATGGGGTCATCCCCCCGAGTGAGTCGAACTCCACGGCAACAGGAAACCACCCAGCGGACCACTGGGCAATCACAGGTAGGCCTCCTGGGACAGCTGGCCCATCAGAACTGTTGGCTCCTTGGTATTCTACTGTCAACCAAACCAGCTAGAGAAGCCCTTCAGCCTTCTAACACACTGTTGCTGTTTCTTAAAACCACAAGGTGGTAGTTACAACCGCTCTTTAAAGGAAAACGCCACTGTTTTTCCCTACTGAACTATGTTCCTTCATGATCTTAGACCAGTTGATAAACACCTCTCTCGCCTTCGTGCGGGCACTCATGTGTACATGCTACCAAAGCATGTACACATGAGTGCACGCATGAGTGTAGCATGTACACTCATGTACACTCAGCGCTGCGCGCTACTTTGGTAGCATGTAGCTTGGCCCATTACATTCCTTAGGATCCAAACGGGGGTGAAGTTAGAAGCGACCAAGCACTTACACGTTTTCCCTATTTAAATACGGTTACGTGAGTAGTTACACGACCAAAGTATGGTTACACAAAATGAAACATGCCAATTTTCTAAGCGGATAAAAAGGATAACTATAATGTATGGCGGAATAACACCTGGGAGCACTTCGACGTCGGTGCAGTAATCCCCTGTTACTTCCGTCAATAGAACCAACGTGACCTGCACGCCGTCGCCTGCACTACCTGTAGTTGTTGGTTCTAAAAACGGTGGCGTTTTCCTTTAAGTGTCTAAACACAAGGTTCAACGAAATGTCATCTGTTACTTCATTTGTAGTTGTATTCATCAAGCTGTTGCTATCTGCTAACACTGCAGGTAAAACATTTTACCACATCACAAGTGGAGTGGTTCGTCTATGATGCATGAACCGTGAATGAATGACGGCCTGGTCAAACTACCTAGTTAAGTTACAGCAAGTGGGTGACAAGGCCGTTGGTTATGTACAAGACAACACGAGCGTGCAACAATCTTCAAAGGTTTTCACAATTTCCTTTTATTAGATAGTTTTTGTGTGGGCATGTGAGGAGAGGAAAGCCAGGCCTATTTGATGGTTCAAAAAGGGTTAGGGACTGTAACTAGTAATGTATGATGTAGGTGTCTGTCGCTAACTAGTACTAACGCATTACAGGTGTCCAGGTGTTCGAAACGCCTGCGGGTGGATGCGGGCCCCTGCGGCCCTCAGCTCCACCTCCCCGACTGTTCTTTTTTGGAGCGACTTGATGCTGTCGAGGAGGAGCTGGCGCTGAACACCTCCTGCCATTCCTACCAAGTAGGTCGCATTTTTGAGCGCTGTGGACGGCCAGTCCGGTTTTACCTCTCCCTAAGCCTGCCTGTGACTCGCAGTCCCTGAACGCAGATGTGGACGAACGTGAGGGCGATGACGGAGACGGAGGCGGCGGTGGTGGAGGAGGAGGAGGGAGGCGGCGGCGGCGGCGGCGGCGGTGGTGGTGGTGGTGGTGGTGGTGATGATGATGCCACCGGGCTGGTGGCGTTCCGCACGCGCTCCAAGCGGCCCCTGAGGGACGTCCCTTTAGGTCAGCTGGAGGCGGAGCTCCTGGCTCCAGACATCACCCCCGACATGTACAACCCCGGCCCCCCGCTCTACAAGGAGGACCGACATTGGAGCCGCTGGCTCCAAGGCCTGATGGCCTCCGACAATGAAGGTAGGTTTTCTGTAGGCGTGAGATGGAGAGGGTTAGGGGTGAGAGGTTCAGGGGCAAGGGGTTACGGGTTAGGGGTGAGAGGTTGGGGGGTTGGTGTTAGGGGTGAGGGGTTAGAGGTGGTATGTTGGTCGCATGGAGTGAAGCTAAGCTAAGCTTTTAGCTTAGCGGTAGCGTGGTATGAATTGCTTCTACCTTAGCGATGGCGCGATATAATAGTTTATAGGTAAGCGGCAGAATAGTATGAATAGCTTCCAGCTTAGCGGTAGCACGGTTGGTATGAATAGCTTTCACTGTTTGCTCCTCCTCTTCCTCCCAGAAGAAGCAGATGACGAAGACGACCCAGAGTACAACTTCTTGGAGGACCTCCATGAACCGGACCAGGAAGACTACCGGACTGACCGAGCTGTCCGAATAACCAGTAAGCCACGACACTTCTAATGCTACTCCCTCAATGGTGCTGGTACCTCCTCTGTATTACTGCTAACACCTCCTCCATGATGCATCGTTACGAAGAGAAGGGTTTTTGAACTGGGCGCGAGAGATCTAAAATGGGTCCTGTGGAGCATTGTGAGTGTGCTGACATGTCTCCCTCCTTTCAGAAAAGGAGGTGAACCAGCTCCTGGAGGAGCTGTTTGACACGGTAAGAAAGGGTCTTTACTAGGCCAAGCTCTCTACTGCTAGTCTCTTTACTGAGTCATCGCCTATACTACAAATCTCTTTGCTAACCCAACCTCTAAACTACTAGTTTCTTTACTAAGCCAACCTCTATACTAGTCTTTTTACGAACTTTACTAACTTTTTTACCTACTTAAGGTGAAAAACATTTTTTTATAATCATTAAGAAAATCCCTCAAACGTGGGTCACACCCACAAAAAGGTTAAGAACCACTGTCTGTAAACCAATAGAAACCTTTATATAGGCCTGTCTGTAAACCAATTGAAACCTTTATACAGGGCTGTCTGTAAACCAATAGAAACCTTTATATAGGCCTGTCTGTAGACCAATTGAAACCTTTATACAGGGCTGTCTGTAAACCAATAGAAACCTTTATACAGGGCTGTCTGTAAACCAATTGAAACCTTTATACAGGGCTGTCTGTAAACCAATAGAAACCTTTATACAGGGCTGTCTGTAAACCAATAGAAACCTTTATACAGGGCTGTCTGTAAACCAATAGAAACCTTTATACAGGGCTGTCTGTAAACCGATAGAAACCTTTATACAGGGCTGTCTGTAAACCGATAGAAACCTTTATACAGGGCTGTCTGTAAACCGATAGAAACCTTTATACAGGGCTGTCTGTAAACCAATAGAAACCTTTATACAGGGATGTCTGTAAGCTAATCGTGGCTCTGCTCCTTCAGTTCCAGGAGGAGCTGGTAGTGGAGGAAGAGGAGGAGGCCCCGTCACAGGCCGTGGCTAAATTCAATGTCCCGCAGGCGCTCCGGTAGTACACGCACACACACACACACACACACACACACACACACACACACACACACACACACACACACACACACACACACACACACACGGCCCTCCTCATGGGACAGAGCAGCAGAGTAGTGCTGTTTCTGCTTGGGTTGGGAGGAACAGCAAAATATCCCTCAACTATATTCATCTTCTTTTACTAAGCACCAACAAAGAAGATTTAGCTCAGAGGGAACATCCTGACACACTCCTAGAGGCTTACGCCAGACCGTGATCTTCTTCTGCAGACCCCACCGTGCTCTTCCAGAGGCTTACAAGCCAAACGATGGACGTAGTAACAGCGTTTGCGTCTCTGTGTTGTTTCCTCCTAGCTTTGAAGCGCCGCTAGCCCACATGCTAACAGAGTGCAGGCGGGCTGTGAGGGAGCAGTTTGACGCCCAGCAGCAGCGAAGGGCGGTGCAGCCTACGTCCGGCCGCCCCCCCGGTACCCCCACCCTGCCCCGCCCCCCTGGTACCCCCACCCTGCCCCGCCCCCCTGGTACCCCCACCCTGGCCCGCCCCCCCGGTGCCCCCACCCTGGCCCGCCCCCCCGGTGCCCCCACCCTGGCCTGTGGCCCTGGACCCCCAGCAGCCCCCGCGCTGCTGTTTCTGCAGCCCGCAGTCCGCCCCGCGCGCTTCTTAAACCACGTCCAGAAAGGCCAGTTGCAGCAGCAGATCCAGCAAGTAAGTCGTTTTACTTTTTTTTTTTTGCCAGTAAGGCGCCATTGGACGTGCCAGAACATTGATTATCACGGCACCGTTCCCCAGCTGGAATGCAGAAGCTGCTGGAATGCTGGACCGCCACCCTCCCATGGCTCCAGTGGAGCTGCATTACTAACCCTCAGCTAATGGCGCACACATGCTCTTGACAAGTAAAAGCACGCCGGACTCCGGTGATGAGACGGTTCTGTTTTTTTGGATTCTCCAGCATGTGCAGCTGCTGACTCAGGTCCACCTCCTGAGCAGATGCGTTAAAGCTCTTCAGAATGAGACCTCCATCACCAGAAAGTACCTGGTACGTAACCATAACAACAGCTGGTCGGTTGCCATGACAACACCATTACTGGACCACCACTCGGAACAGTTTGTCACACGTTGGGATTGTCCTCCTTGCTCCTGCAGGAGGAGCTGCAGCAGTTCTCCGGCCGCGCGGAGGCAACGGGCCGCAGGAGCAGCTTCAGAGCGTCTAACCTGGAGGAGGCGCTCCATCTCCTCCAGGAGGTGGAGGAGATGGAGACTCCTGTTACCCCTCAGCCGTCTCCCCCTCTCCCTGCTCTTACGGCCGGACGCTGGCTCCCTCAAATGAGCTCTAGCACCAACAGTGAGTCGGAAATCTACCAGGTCAACCCTACTAGGTTAACCCTCGTCTCAGTCCTACTAGGTTAACACCAGTCCTACTAGATTAACCTTAGTCTCAACCCCACTAGTCTGGGTATACTAGGCTGTCTATATTGTACATGGTTCAGTTGACACCTCAAAGGTTAATGTCGTTCAAGACTGTGTTTTCTGGGAGTTTAATCAGACAATTGCAAACAAATCAGTGCCTAAATAGCTTTGTGTGTTTTGCGTGTGTGTGTGTGTGTGTGTGTGCGTGTGCAGGTCATGTCTATCCCTACCTCCCAGCAGACATGGCCTGGCTGATGGCTACCAGGAGGCTGTTCCTTTACACAGAGCTGCTCCCCATCTGCAGCCTGGACCCCCAGCTCCACTCCTCCAGAACCAGGACCCTGTACACCCCTGCTGAGGACTGGTAAATACTATACTACTACTACTATACTGTACACAGATACTATAGATACTCTCCACACATAGGAACCTGTCCTATAGCAGCTGACGTTACCATGCTAACATGTCTGGTGTTCATGTCCACAGCCTGATAGCCCTGGGTCTGAGGAACTTCTCTGGGACACTGGACCTTCACCAGATGCTCAGCTCCTACCTGGTGCTGAAGAAACCCTGGAAGCTCCGCAGGAGAGTCTGGGAGATGAGCGGCGCCAAGGCCCCGGCTGACAACCCCATCAAGGTGTGTGTGTGTGTGTGTGTGTGTGTGTGTGTGTGTGCATACACTTCTAATGATCATTGATTATACCTATAACAAACCCTTAAAACTAATATAGGTTCAAAATTCATTTGTACTAAATATTGTTCTAAATTATTTTGGTGAATACATTTGGTGGGATTGAGTATATCCAGAATGCTTATTAGAAGTTGTGATGTCTAACGTTTCAACTACTTTGTAGCTTTGATTTACCCTGGACATATCTGTAGTCAATGCTGCAAGTTGGTGATTTCAATAATGTTGTCAATAAAATCCCATCCTATAACGGATATACTCTTACTTTACAAAAAAAATGTGTAAAGTAAGAATGTCCTATCGACACTCCCTAAACCCCTCCCACTCAAGCCACCAACACATTGAAGCCTTCAGCCTTGAAGGTTGTTGAGACCATGTGATCCCTAACCCTGACCCTGACTGTCCAGACCATGTGACTCTGGTATGCTCCCGGCAGGTGTTTCGGGAGAGAGGAGCACTCCCAGCCATGCCCGTGGCCTGCAGCGCCGCTGAGCCCGGAGAGGAGCTCCCCCCGGTGCAGAGGGAGACCTCCAGCATGCCAGAGTGGCTCAAGGTGAGCCTTCAGCTGTTCACCTGGGTCACAAGTTAGCCCTGTGGTTAATAGTGTGTGATAAGCAACCCTAACCTGAACCCCTTTAATAGCAGCATTTCATTTCAAAGCCAGATTGATTTCTTGTCAGCTGTGCACGGGGGGGGGGGGTAACATACACGGTGTTAATTGTCTCCTTCGCAGAAGAGTCAGCCAGTCATCCAGAAGGCTAAGTTGAGCTCCAGCCAGGCTTCCTACCCCTCCTGGCTGCCGAGAGACACCCAGCTGAGGCTGCACCCATCCCGGCCCCCCACGGTGACCAAGCAGCACCCAAGCGCTCCCCCTCATCTCGTCAAAGCCAGACGGCCCTTCTCTTTGGCTCGCAGTACTCGCCTGCCGCCCCTCATCATGGCAGACAGGCAGTCGCTCGTCCAGCCGCCCGGCACGCCTGCTTCAGCGCCCTCCGTGCCGGCCGTGAGACCCAGCACTCCAGTCCAACAGGACCCGAGGCCCTCTCTACAGGCCGTAACACCCAGCACTCCAGTCCAACAGGAAACGCCACAGACTCCAGTCCACCAGGGCATGCTAACGCCTCACGCTACAGTCCAACGGGACCTTGTTTTGGTGAAAACCTCTCAGACGGTCCAAAGTAACCGCCCGGCATTCCAGACAGTCTCCCACGGGGCAGTGTCCTTGGCTGATACTCGGCCCATTTCGCTGACCCTCTTGGCCACTGCTTCCAGCGCCTCCCTTGGTCGGCCAGACCAGGCCTCTGTTTGCCCTCCGATTGGCTCCCGCTTTTCAACGAGCGCCACCGTATCCAATGTCCTTCGAGGAGACGGTCTCCTCCCTGTGCAGTCCACACTGCGCCGTTCCTCGACCTCCGCGGCCTGTGAAGGAGGAGCAGGGGAAGAACACAAAGGAGTGGGAGAGGAGGAGCACAGTGGAGGAGGAAGAGAGGAGGAACACAGAGGAGGAGAGGAGGCGGAACACAGAGGAGGAGAGGAGGCTTATGAAGGAGGGGGAGAGGAGGAACATGGAGGAGAGGAGGCGTATGAAGGAGGGGGAGAGGAGGAACATGGTGGGGCAGGAGGAGGAGAAGAGCAGCATGCAGGAGGGGGGGAGGGGGACCAGGGAGGAGAGGAGGGGCATGAAGGAGGAGGCGAAGAGGAGCATGGAGGAGGAGGAGAGGAAACGGGAGGAGGCGATGATGGACAGAGTGGAGGAGATAGAGACGAGGGTGGAGACAAAGACGGAGAGGAAGATGGACAGGGTAGGGGTGAGGAGGAGGATGACTTTGATGATCTGACTCAGGATGAAGATGAGGAAGAGGAGATGTCTTCCGAAGAGTCCATTCTCTCTGTTCCAGAGCTGCAGGTAAGGCAAGCAAGATATGGTTAACCCTCCCAACCCCAACTGTAATTCTGCAGAACAAAAGAAAGATGTATTTCAAAAATGACATGGGTACAACTTTAGACGTATGCAAAAATTTAATAGAGCAACTATGAAAACACAATAGCTCAAGTACTGTCACCCAAGTTACTCATGCTGCTTTTTGCTCTGTTTGAGCCATACTCGACACATACATAACTAGGTGACTGGTCAGTCATAGACCCATGGTGTTTTGTCAACAGATTACACATTTATTTATGCAGGAAAAATATATAGGAATGGATTAGACAAACACTGCCAGGAACATTTCATGGAGATTTCTGCAGATTGAAATCAAAACCTTTTTTTATATTTAGCTCCTTTGACTCCCTTGCACCTTTTATCTAAGGTCCGGGCGGGACTAAGCCCCTCCGTACAGCTCAGATGATGCACTGTGGGTGTAAACACTGACCCTGGGGGGAAGCTTTCAGCAGGACGCTCTGTTCTTCCTCAGGAGACCATGAAGCAGCTGACCTGGCTGGCCTCAGAGAGGAGGCTGGGGGGGGAGGACTCTGAGGAGGACCACTCCCCCGGCTCGCAGAACTCCCAGGAGGAGATCTCCGAGGAGGAGGAGGAGGGGCTGGCTAAGGGGGAGGAGGAGGCAGGGGAACACCGGGGCTCTGAGGCGACAGGGGGAGGCGCCCCGGGTGGAGAGAGACTTCCCAGAGGAACCGCGAAGACGCTGGGGAGAGGAAGAGGTCAGTCAGCCGTTCATACCGTCCGTATGTCTATACAGGCGCTAACAAATTGTGTTTCCTTCATCAGCCTGTTGTTAGACATGTTAGCCCAGCGCTAAAGGTCAGGTCTCTAATCCCATCTCTGACCTCAGATCTCATCTCTATTCTTAAATCTAATCTCTTAATTTAGATTTTATCTCATATCTCATCGCTATTCTCAGATCTCAGATCACGTGTCAGATCACATCTCGGATCACATGTCAGATCACATCTGTAATCTCAGATCTCATCTCTAATCTCAGATCTCATCTCGGATCACATGTCAGATCACATCTGTAATCTCAGATCTCATCTCGGATCACATCTGTAATCTCAGATCTCATCTCGGATCACATCGCTAATCTCATCTGTAATCTCTCAGGTCGAATCCGTCCCCCGACTCGCCGTCGCCAGGAGCGACACAGCAAGGATTCCTCCAAGCTGCTGCTGCTGTACGACCACCACATCCTGGACAACGACCCACAGAGAGAGAGCAAAGACACTGCCTTCGCCCAGGCCTACCTGAGCAGGGTAGGCACCAATCAGAACACATGCCTGCCTGTGGTACCCAATCGGAACACATGCCTGCCTGTAGCAACCAATCGGAACACATGCCTACCTGTAGCAATCAATCAGAACACAGACCTATCTGAGCAGGCTAGGAGCCAATCAGAAAAAGTATTGGTACAGAAAAAGTACAGAAAAATAAAAAATTATTATTAACTATTGACTAAGTTCAAATAACTGTAAGCCTGTTAGCCTGCTATATGCTAATTGTAAGTGCTTTCATAATTGATATTTTTAGTTGTTGTAGTTTAGGTTGTAATAAAAGGCTTTGTAGAAATCATAGGGTTGGGGTTGAGATTACCCTCACCTCCCTGTTAAAATCCAGGTCCTTCAATTGGGAAAGATATGTACTTCAGTTATTTCCTTGGTTCATGTTGAAATTTGCTTTGTGATTTGGCCTGGTAGGTACTGGTTATGTGGGTACTGAGCCCAAATATTGAGTCATTGTTCCCTCCTCCTCCTCCTGCTCCTCCTGCTTCTCTCTCGTGTCTCCTCCTCCAGGTGCGTGAAGCTCTGGGAGGCTCCCCAAAGAGGATGGAGGAGTTCCTGTCCCTCCTCTACGAGTTTGAGGAGGCGGGGGAGGAGCAGGGCTCCATGGTCCACCTGTACAGGAGTCTGCGCCGTGTCCTACAGGACAACACGGACCTGCTTCGGGATTTTGCTGCCTTCCTGCAGCCTGAGCAGGCTCTGGAGTGTGGCCTGGTGAATGCCTTTGACTGTGGTATCGCGTGCTGCTTTAATATGATGTTCGCCTAACATGAGTGCACTGCCGACCTTCTGTCGTTCTTCATCTTCCGCTCATCCCGTCACTGTGCAGTTTGAGGAGCAGCAGGCCTTCCAGAGGAGTCGTCGTTTCCTGAGGCAGTTGGAGATCAGTTTTGGAGAGAACCCCTCTCATTACCAGAAGATCATCAAGGCTCTACAGGGAGGAGATGACCTCAGCCAAGCCAGTATCCATGAGGTACCTAAGCCTAACACTAACCTCAGTCCTTATCTATGTGGTAGGTCTTGACCTCTAACCTCAGCCATTGCTGTATTACATTTGAAGGCTCAGATCTCCATGGTCTTTTATTGTCGCATTGTGTTGTCAACTCAATTAGACTCCACTCAGATAGCCAGCCTCTTTGTGTTTTATTGTTGTGTTGTTGCGTAGGGTTGTGTTGTATTGTTGTGGTGCTTTGCTGTATTCTAAGTGTCTATGTGTGTTTATTTCAGCTGAAAGCTCAGATGGCCAGCCTCTTGAAGGGGCACACGCACCTGCAAGGGGAATTCTGGGTGTTTTTTGATGAGCTCCGCCCACCCATGGCACGTCCGGGACAGTTCGAAGATGCTCATTGGCCAGAGGAAGGAGGAGGATCGTTTGATGGCAGTGAGGCAGTTGGTTCCGGATTAGGGGGCGGTGCCATCGATGGCTTTGAAGAAGTCACCCTCCCAGAACTGGAGGATGAGGAAGACGGACAGAAAATCCCTCCAATGGTTGTCCGGCGACGCAGGAGGAAAATCTCCTGCAGCAGCTACAACAAGGTCAGTGAAAACCTTTGATCGCAAAAAAATAATGTTCTCTATAGTTAGTTAATTAGTTAGATACAATATGTAACATATTGAACATATTCATAAAATGACCATGATATGCCATTAGTGATTCCATTAACCAATCAAGGAAGAGATGCCCTGATTGCTCAGAAATTAGTTGGTTTTAATTGTCTCATACAGAGGCAGGCGTAGACTAACAGCTAACAGCTAACACCTTAAATGCGCTCTAGTTTCTTTGTGGTGGCTTTCATTCTCACCTTAACAACCTGTAAAATGTACTGTGCTAATCCTTGACTGGGAATGTGGGTGCCACAGCAGTACAGTACAGGACAGTTAGTAGAAGGCCGCGTGGTTCTGGTCTATGGACCGGTGGTGCAATGTTCACCCCTGGAAACCACTGTCTTCTCTTACAGACCACAGACGGAGTCTCCAAAACCATGAAGACCCTCGAGCCACTCTTCTCCGCTAGAGACAAGGAGAGAGGAGACAAGGAGGGAGGGGACGATGGAGGAGACAAGGTTCCAGAAAAAGAGGGAGGAGTAACAGGCTCAGAAAAGGAGGGAGGAGACACGGGTCCAGAAAAGGAGGGAGGAGACAATCAGGTGAGGGAGGAGAAGGGGGTAGACGAGGAGGAGGGAGGAGACGATGAGGGGGCTGATGAGGAGGCAGGACACAAAGAGGCGGGAGACGAGGAGGAAGGAGACAAAGAGGCGGGAGAAGACCAGGGGGGAGACAAAGAGGGGGGAGACGGGCAGGGGGGAGAGGCGGCATCATGGAGCTACATTAAAGACGGCTCTGTCGCCCTACCTGATGAAGAGGAGGATGAGGAGACGGAGGACGGAGAGAATAAGCACAGTGACGGTGAACGCAGTCGCCCTGACGACTCCTCCCACGCCAGGCCAAGCCCCTCCCCTGAAACCGCCGTCTGTGCCAAAAACATGTCCCTCACAGCGAGCGGGGAGAAGGTGATCCTGTGGACGAGGTAAAAAACCTTCTTCTCCCGACTGTAAGGTGCACGTACGCTGACTCCTCAGCACTGCCCCTCGCAGGCGGGGTGAGTCTCACTGACTACGTTGTGTTTCAGAGAGGCCGACAGAGTCCTTCTGACCACCTGTCAGCAGGAGGGAGCCAATCAGAGCACATTCCAGGCTATTTCTACCCTGCTCGGCAACAAGACTCCAAGCCAGGTGATTGGTTGTTTCGTTAAAACTCCTAAAAGTCCTTCATCTCATCACATTTATATTCAGGCAGTAGTAGTCTGTGGGGGGACGTTCCAGGGTTAACTATAGGTTAGCCCAGGATTAGCTCCACCAAGTCCAGGGTTAGCACCAGCTAGCCAAGGGTTAGCCCCAAGATAGCTCTAGATTGGGACTGTAGTGCTATGAATAACAGGAAATATTCCTCTTGATATTGAGTCAACATTCTGGATTTTCTTTCAGGTATCAAGGAGGTTTCGGGATTTGATGAAACTGTTTCGGACCGCTGCCCGTCAAGTCGATTCAGAGGAGGAAGTCCCTCCCACTGAGCTGGCAGCAGCCAATGAGGAAGAGGGACAGGAGTGACCCGGGGAATAAGTGATTCAATTTGTAGCTTGTTTTTACTGTGTATAAAACATGTATAAGTAGTCATTTTACTGTACATAACTCCAACTGCTGACTCTTTTGTACATACAAAGAAGGCATGCTATCATGTCTTCCATTTTGTAAGATGTTTTTACATTAAACTAAAACACATTATTTATACATCATGTTGAGTCAATTTGTGAACTGCAGCTACCAAACAGATTGAACAGCAGGTGGGCAGCGTTTATCAAGGGTTAGCCCGTCACTGCTAGCACGGTTAGCCTGTCACCGTTACCCGAGTAAAAGGGTAACCGCGTTGCCCTGAATGCTTCAAGAAGAGTATAGAGCCCACAGATGGATTGCAGTCCTCTGATTAACAAGATTTACCTGTCGTTCAATTACACATGTGCACAATTACATGTTCTTTCATGTAATCATTTAATAGATTTACAACTTGATATTACAAAAATAGTAGCAATGAAATACAAATGGGCACACAATGAAAATGGTACACATCTGTCAAGAATTTCCAATATATACAAAAAGATGAGCTTGCAAGTCTGACGTGTCTTTATATATTAAGGTCCCAGTTGTGTTAAATGCTTTTACTGACGAGTTAGAAAGTGAAAAAACTACTTGTCTACTGAAGTCTACATTAGAGTGAAACAGGGCTGGCTCTTGGCTAGTCCTAAAATAGCTCTAGGCTAGGGTTAGCCCTGTTTGTCATTCACCATCAAAGAACCATGCTATTTGTTAGCCTTTCATAAAAAATCCTTCAGGGGATGCTGCTTAGTTGAGTTATTAGAACGCAGCTGATCTAAAAACGACTAACCTGTGAAACTATAAGGTCGGCTACTGAACTGTCACAGTAAAAACAATGACCTTGTCCACTTTGAAAGATTCTCTACAGGAAGCTCCACCACTACCAGTTTGTGTCTTGATGTCGGGTCAGTAAAAGGTCTTGTCCTTCTTAATGTTATTGGTTTCCAATGGGTAGGGTTCAAGCTCAACCCCAGAACCTCTGTTTGGTCGCTGGAGGTGGGTCGTGGTGGGTCTCCACCTCTTGGACGAAGATGGACCCTGCAGCCTCCATGGTAAAGATGAAGTAGATGTTTGCTACGAGCATGGTGAGGCTGGGCAGGAAGGACAGACCAAAGCCAAACCCCCGTACACTGCTGCCCAGGGAGGCCCCCAGCCAGTACACTAACCTGGAGAGGAACAGGAGGTATTCAGACAGTACTAGTTATCCTATTGACAGGCCAACATCTAATCTAGGAGAGTAACCAACAGTATTCGTAGAATAAAAAGCCTAAACCTGGCAGGGTTAATGCCGTGGACTTCCTAATGGGAATCCAACCCCTTACCCTGTTGATATCCTGGTAGACCCCTTCAAACATCTCGCATTCTGGCAAGAGCTTACCGTCCCAAAGCAAACACTATCGTCAGCAGGGGCACCAGCTTCAGCTGCTCCTGGCTGAGATACATCGCCATGACGACCAGCTGCACCATGTACAGCAGGAAGAGAGACGCTGAATCAGCCAGGAAGCGGCGGTGAACCAAGACCTGTGAACTCTCTTCACATCCTCCAACTCTCACATCTCCGGTCCTCAGGCGACTTGCTCCGAGGACCAGCCAACCTGGAACGGGTGAACACACTGGTTAGGGTCAAAAAAGGTGTTTCAAATGCAAACTGGTTTCCGTGGCATCTTTGATGCTAAGCAGACAGTAAACTGGATTTGTACCCAGGATGATGGGCACTGTGGCGAAAACAGAGCAACGCAGTGTGAAGACCAGCCTCATGGGGGCACTCTCCAGCAAGGGGGCATCGAAGGGCAGGAACACGAACCCCCCCCACACCAAGAAGGGGAACAGGAGGGCAGCACTGAACAGAGCCACGCCCGCCTTCAGAGCATCTCTGTTTCCACAGCAACACCCACCTGGAAACGGTCAGAGGTGAACATTAAATGTGGCTGTTGTCCAATTCCAGACCTACTGTTTCCTAATGGAGCCCTACAGTAGATAGAGGCCCTACTGTAGAGAGAGAACTACAGATAGGGTTCACTGTACTGTAGGGCCCGACAGTAGGAGACCCTACAGTAGAGCGAGTCCTGACAGTATAGAAGGAGACACCACAGTAGAGAGAGGCCTAGAGATGGGCCCTACAGTGGAGAGAGGGAGAGGCCCTTACATTTGGAGGGCTGCTGCTCAGGGTACCAGTCAGGGTAGTAGTCTTCAGCCGGGGGGATGTGAGCCCCCAGAAAGGGCATTTTTTCCGTCTCTGTATCCCAGAATTCTTTGCTGCCCAGGGGTGTGGACCGCAGCACAGTCACCTGTGGACTGAACACCTGACCAGCTTCCTCTCTCTGGTTCTCCTCAATCTTCTTCCCGAGTGCCAGTTCACTCTCAGTTTGGCTTTCTGCTCCATGAACAGATGAGGTGTCTGGGCTCTGCCTCTTGATCATCCGAGCGTCTCTATCTGTCCACTGTAGAGTACTGGGCTCCAGTCGGGCAGAACTCACCATCTCCTCTTCCTCCATCGCTTTACTTTATAGTTGTGGCGCCCTCTGGTGGTGAATCTTTATCTCGGTATGGATGTCACTTCTGTTTCGAAAGGAAATCGATGTTCGATTACATTTCATATAGTCTTTTAACATGTAGAGAGTCTGGCTCCACAAAACGGAATGCCCTCAAGTTTATATCGAGACAGTAAGCACTACATTATGGAGAAGTATTAATTGAGCGTTATTTATATGTAAGTTATTTATATATTTGGTGACCAAGCTACGTATTTCCTGGATCTCTTGCG
>OMKI01038501.1:0-10407 GCA_900302315.1 Phycis blennoides
GGGATTGTAGTATGTTGTGGTTGCTGTTGTATCCCGTGCCTGCGAGCACTCCTGGTCAAACTCATCGCCAAGACGTTCTCCCAAGAGGAGGACCGGGCGGTCCAAATGCCCCTCCTCCTCCCCGAGGGTGACGAGGCCATAGCCATGTGGGATGACAACGGAGACCCCGTGTAGGCCTCTTCCCCTAAAAAGGGGTGGGGGCGACTCACGATCTTTACTATGCCATCGCTATACCGCTGTTCCCCCACCAGTGAGGGCGCCCAATAAAATGGGGCCCAGGATGCTCAAGTCGACATCCTCCCATGAGCCCTCCTGGTTGGAAACGACCCCCTCCCCGCTCGCTTTTATAGACAATAAGTGAATGTCACGAACCCGCACTCAACGCTCCACTCCTGTTTTCTGCAACTGTCCTGTCACTGTATACCTGTATGCTTGCCCAGGCCCTGAGAACGAATGTGCCCCGCTATTGGGGTTGGCCAGGTTTCGCCTTCCCTTAAGGAGGATTTTCCTGTCCATCTCATCCTGAAATTTTTATGAGTAGAACGACAGTCCAATGTATTTTCCCACGTATCATGAAAAGTGCTCATAGAGCACTTGAGAGGGATTGTTGTGAAATGAAACAGCCCCCCCAAGAAAAGGGTGGCTTGAAACAGCAAAGAAAGGCAAGAGACAAGACAAGACAGGCGCCCAAAGGCCAGATGACCAAAGCTCGAAACTTAAAACAAGAAGATAACCAGTACCACCGTTTCCCGGTGCCCGGGCATAGTGGAAAATTCCACTGGGTCGGGAAGAGATATAAAAGCTTTGCTCTCACCGAAGTGTGTGTACTAGTCTCCTGTCCTCCCTTAAGGAGGAACTCAGCGCTGAGTAGCTAGTACCCTCAGGTGTATCAGACCTCCCAAAAGTTTATTGATTGGAACCTGTAGAATAAATACTCGCACTGCTTACAAGTCTCTGTTCTCATCATTTGCCGCGAACTCCTCACCTTAACATAGATCCACCCGCTTTTAATAAACAACAATGCCTAGATGTAGGCCTATGTATATTTATGTATATTTATGTATATTGTTACATATGTATATATTATATATTTATATTTCTACACTGTACTATACTGTTCTTCACTTCTACACTGTAACGTGTACACTTATCTAATCTACACTTATCTAATCTATTGTTCGAAATATGATATAACAGCAGTGTTGACTTGACATTTAAGGTGTAACAGATTTTAAAATAACCAACAGATTTTTAGCCAACGTTTCTGTAACCACATTAGCCTATCTAACATCTGAGATTCCATATATTGTATTTTTTTCTTATATTAATAAGCCTTCAATCAAACCAATTATTTTAATGCCATTCTTTAAATATGCTTCAGTTACTATCAGGCCATCATATTATGATCATTATTATCATATTATCGCATAATCCATCAGGCCTAATATATATCTACCATGCAGTGTTACATGATTGTTACAGATACTTTGTTATTAGCCTACTGTATTAACACGAGTGTGTAGTATTTCCTCTACGTTTGGTTTGGTGCTTTTATTAAAGGTGTATTTACAAGGGTTAGTGTTGTCTGTGTCAAAGTCCACTTGGCTTCATTCAGTGGTTGGCTGTCGAGCGCGGAGCTGCCTAGAAAACAGCAACCATTGTGCGCGCAGAAGACTCAACACCCAGTGTTTCTTGGACGGAAACAGCTCACTCTAATCCGGGGGATCATTTATACCGCTAGAAATGTTCGCCGGTTCACTGTTGAACATCGGAAGGAGTACATGCGGACAAGATCGCGGCAACCGGATTAAAATAGTGACAACATTTTTGTTTAATTACAGCGGACGATGCAAACGCGACGCATCCAACACTACGTCTGTGGTCGGGGAAGACAAGCAGAAAACCATAGACGATTTGGGTGGACCGAGTTTCATGAGAACTTTGTATTGGCTTTTCGGTAAAGGATATTTCTCCAAAGCACATCAAATGCAAGTAAGTGCCGTTCCACTGAAACGTCAAAGCTTGTGGATGTCCATGGTGCAGCCTGTTCAACGTGCAATATGCTCGTCATTATACCTATCATTATATTAGCCTATATATAACAAATAATAATTGCATAATTTATATATTTTTTAGATGGTATTTTAAATATTATCCTGACCCAAATATACAGCTGGGTCAGGTGTATAGTTTGCCGATAGTCTATCAGATGACAGACAAAGTTGGGCTATAATCTAATAAAGTGAACCTCATCAGTTATTTTATGCTATGACTGCGGGCAATTAAACATTAACGTATTTTCTGTGGATTATTGTGGGTCTGTAGCTTTTCCAGGGATGCGGTGCGTTGATTTAAGCAATAAGCCAAGTGAGACCGTAGTTTACAGTGATGATTTGAAAACAGCCAGGGGACGTGGACAGGAACCTATCAGAATCAAGGAACCAGGCGGGGAAGTGTAGTATCTTGATGTGTTGAGGAAAAGGAGAAACCACCTCTGACACGTCCCACTTGTATATTAAAAGGCTTTATTACAAGGTTGAACAGTGTCAAAAATGTCCAAATCTTGAGAGAGCCTCTGTGGCCAAAGTCTGAGAACACTCTGCCAGCCTTGTCCTGATGCAGTTTAAATACCAAATCTCAAATAAGCACCTAGACACCTAGGCACCTCCTGAGGTGGTCACCTAAGGTGGTCTAAGGTCTAGCTTCTTTTAATCTCTGATTTATGTTGCCCTAGGATCACATTCCTCACAACAATGCAACCCTAAGAAAGACACACGTTCCCATTACATAGAATGAACAATGGAGCATACACTACAGCAGCCTCTATTTTAATCACTAAAATACAACGGGGTTGGTTCATATTTCTGGGCGATTCTGTTCAAAACTTTCTGGTCAAAACAAAGATACAGTGATGGGAGCTGCTAAACTCTTGTTTTGAATAGAATGGATATCAATGGCTCGCCAGCTGCCTGATTTTGAAACACCACAAAAGGTGGAGAGTTGAACATACTCAACATAGACAATGTCAACAATGAACCTGGGTCTTAGTAAAATATCTGAATCCTTTAAGATGGAGGAAAGCCACTGGTTAGACATAATGTGGTCAAACACAAAAAGAAGAAACAGTTCATGGAATTGAACCTTCAGGTGAATTCCATATACCGAAGACTGTATGGTTCTTTTTGAACTGACACCGGTGGGACTTCTGCCTGCCGGAGCGAAGTTCCTCTATGTTCTGCTCCAGGTTAGACAATGGTCTCAAGGAGGACAGAAGAAGCGGGTCAAGGACGACCTATAGAACTGTATCAAAAATGTAGTTCCGTAGGCCTCCAGTACCCTGGAGACGACATTCGTGCCAGGGTACTGCACTCTACGAACCCACCCATCTACCACCACTCGACAGCCATGCCCACACAGCACTCAAATGTCTCCAGGGTCGGCTTCCTCCTGCTGGCCAGCATGTATGTGGGGCGTGCGTGGTTGATGGCTGGTTTAAGAAGCCCCACCTGGCCTGCCTGAGTCAGGCAGATTAGACTCTGGGGCTGGGTGAGGCATGGGCAAGCAAGGCACACAGGATAAACCAGCTATCACCACACATCTCTCTCTCTCTCTCTCTCTCTCTCTCTCTCTCTCTCTCTCTCTCTCTCTCTCTCTCTCTCTCTCTCTCTCTCTCTCTCTCTCTCTCTCTCTCTCTCTCTCGAGAAAGAGATATTTGACATGTCAACCTTTAACACTTGCTCTGCCTGTAACATTTGGCCAACTCTCAGCAAAACGGGTTGGTACAACATCTATCTGTCATGTGTGTCAGAAGAACCAAGTTGAGCCACTTTGGTGGGATGTGACAGGGTCGACTGCCACAATGTACATGGATTGGTGTGAAGATGGTGTCTGACAGAGGAATGGTAGCCTCAGCCAGTCTATAACAGATTAACTTGGGCTGTCCCCGTCTCATGCATGTGGGTGAACGCTTGACACCTACGTCCCTGACCACCAGAGAATCAATTGTAAAGATCTCATCACTTGCCTGGAGGAACGGTTGACTTGACATTAGTGAGAGTCTCATTAATCTACAGAGTCTTGTGTCATGTTGCGGTTTTATCCTGACATGCGGTCATGTCAGGATCATCACACATGTTGGCCAGACTCCACTCCACTGCAATTTCTTACTCCTCTGTTTGTGTGACTGGTTTTTGGCCGTCAATGAGAGACTTGTCTGTGGATCTTGAATACCATATCAATATCACTTTGATAAAACATGCTCACACATCTACTTCTGATCCAGGTCGAAGCCATATTAAACCAGAATCGTGAGTGCAGGATAATAAGTAAACTTGATCTTGATGTTATGTGGTGTGTTTACTTCAAAACACCCCTTCTCGGCAACTACAAGGGATATTCAGCTTGTTTGTATTCGGGAACTCCTGGGCCATATCTAGCTAGAAAAAATGTGTCCGTGACCAAAAGATTGTAGTGTCATGAGGTATGGCAAATTGTAGGGTACTACAGTGTAGTACCCTACCAACCTCATATTAATTTAAATCTACTCAGTGTTACCCACCTACTTGATATGTTGATGATGGTGTCTCCTCTTGTCACATCTGGTGCTGGCCCTGAAGGAGCCTCCTGATTGGCTGTGAGGCAACACAGTGGTTCTTTTGACTTGGTCCCCTTGTCCACTCTGGTAGCTTCTTTTTTTCATTCTCATCTATTTTGTTATCCTGTTTTGGGGAGTAACCACACAACACTACAACTACAGTCCTTTAAGTCATTCACAGGGATTGGAAGAAAGCCAAAAGCAAATTACAGTTAACTTGTTTTCCATTAGCCTAATTAGCAGGTAGGTATTTCGCTCAAGGCTGTCTACATGAAGACAGACTGCAGACATTAAGAGTCTAACTGAGAACCTTTTTGTTCTGGGAGTCAAACACCCGGACCACTATGTCCCTTATCCTGCCCACTTGCCACTTTGTGTGAATATTTTTTGTGGGATTCCATGTTAACTCCACTACAATAACCTTCCCATGATTGTGTAGCAGGATTCAGAAAGCGTTAGATACTTCGCCTGCTAAAAGAGGACGTGAGCTAGGTTTGGACAGCTGTGAGACAGCTTTAGATTTACACTGCTGATGGAGTGTAGATTGAGTTTCAATTTTCGAGTCGTTCATTATCAAATGTGCAGCATTACTTACAGTCATACTGTACAATGAAATGTATTGGACGAGGCCCATTCCAACATGGAAGGAAAATCAAAGAAAAAATACAATAAAATAAGGGCATCACGGAATAGAGTACAAGCAGTAAGAACAGTGAGATGCTGTGTTGTATGAGATGATCCCTCATACGATGAGATAAGAGGACACATTTTTGATGCCCAGATGCAGAAATGTGGGTGGTAAAAGCAGCAGAAAGTCAGACATACAGAAAAAACACAACAAAGGAATATTAAACACAATGTACATGATTAATAATAAACAATAAACAAATCTCCATGTTCAAAATCTCATTATTTCAAGTGTGTGGGTTAAGGTATTTAAAGTGTCCAAGTAGGTACATTCATTTAAAACGTTTCCTGGTGAAGTATAACAGTCTATATACAGAATATATACAGAAATGCCAGTGTGGATGTAAGGTTGGAGGGTTGACAACTAGAGAATAGGGTCTCAGCTGCTGTTGTACAGCCTGATGGCTGCGTGCACGAAGGAACCCCTGAAACGCTCCATCCTGCACCAGGGGGGAGGAGCCCATGGCTGAAGCCGTTCCCCAATCTGCTACAGCGCACCATAGAGGGATCGGAGGGGTTAGTCAGGGTGGTCTTGATTTTGTCCCTCATGTTCATCTCCATCACTGCCTCCAGACTGCCCATTTATAGACTCACAACAGAGCTGGCATACCTCACCAGCTTGTTGAGACTGTTTATCCCCCTGGCACTATTGCAGCCTCCCTAGCGACGCCACAGCGAAGAACAGTGTGCTAGCTGCTACAGACTGTAGCATGACTGTAGCATGCTGCACATGTCCAAGGAGTCCTGAGCCTCCTGAGAAAGAACAGCCTGCTCTGTCCTTTCAAGAAGAGGACCTTAGTGTTGATGTCGATGTGCCCTCCCAGGGCCCCATCTCTGTTTCCTCCGCTGGGATGGTGATCAGGTCTGTCTTGTCTTGTCTTGTCGATGTTGAGCTGGAGGTGGTTCTCCCCAGACCACCTGTTGAAGCTCCCTACCACGCCGCCGATGATTCATTAAGAAAATGTCAATGTTGTCTCAATGTTGATTGACCGTAACACAAACCTTCGACAAATGATGTTACTGTGCAACTTTTAACTTGTCTAAAGTACTGGATTTGTAGTATGGGCCTCCTCTACCCATCCGGCAACAGCTAACCAGAAACAGCTAACCACCAATGCATGCCAATGCATTTGCTCCTAGATTGAACACAGCAAGATCTACGGCCCTCTGTGGAAGTCATCGTTTGGCCCCATGGTTATCGTGAACGTGGCGAACGCCGACCTGATCGAGCAGGTTCTGCGGCACGAGGGACGCCACCCGATCAGGACGGACATGCCCCACTGGAGGGGCTATCGAGAGCTCAAAAACAAGGCCTACGGACCCCTGTCAGAGTGAGTGAATCGTTATTTCAACCTTATTTAACCAGGTTGGTTTGAATGAGAGCAATGTGTTTGTTTCCCTCGAGGAAGACTTCCAACCTTCCTTCCGACTTTCCTTCAGCGTAGGTTTGTAAAAACATATTGCCGTTTGTCCTGTCAAACTTGTTCTGACAACACCCCACTGTGTGTGTGGAACATGGTTTCACAACATGAGCACATGTCAATGTCACACATACAGAACCGTTGGCCAATTTCACAAGAGAGCTTCCCAGATTCAGTGTGTTTGTATTTTCTGACTACATAAAATATTCTGAAGTATCAGGAAATAAATCGGCCATCACGAATCACAAATCCCGCATCACTGACAATACAGCTGTCTGCGGTTGCTTTGCATCAGTCGACCTTTCAATCCATCAGGCAATCGCTCGGGGGCGGGGGGAAAGATCCATATCAGACACGCGTCCAAGGGGCTCTGTTCTTTCCCGATGTCCTCACAGGAACGGGGCCAATTGGCTCCACATACGCAGCGTTCTCAACCCACGCATGCTCAAGCCTGCGCATGTGTCTCTGTACGCCAACACCATCAACCGAGTGGTGACAGACTTCCTCGACATGGCCACCCAGCTGAGGGACAGCAAAGGCCAGGGCGTCATGGTCCACAACCTGGCCGAAGAGCTCTACAAGTTTGCCTTCGAAGGTCAGTGCTGTCCGGCGGCTCCTTGCTCACGCACCCACTGACACTGGCGACAGACACGCCACTGCCGTTGGTAGAAAGTGGAACCCCTGTCTGTCCAACTGCGCCTTCTTCCTCCGTCAGGGAATTGTTGAGCCAGTGTGTCTTTATAGAGCCATCTGCTTTTACATATTTTATTGTATTCAAACCTTATTTATTCTCATGTTCGTCTCAGTGAGGTTTAGCACCTCTTTTGCAAGAGAGACCCGATAGCAACAAACCTACAAGCTGCTACGAAATGACAGACAAATTACACATGCATGTACAAAAACATGCATGCATGTAAAAACAGTTGCCGGGGCAATGTGTTGGGAAACACATCACAACCGATCCTGCGCTTTTGTGTCCGTGGCAGCGATCTGCTCTGTGCTGTTTGAGACCCGGATGGGCTGTCTGAACAAAGTGTACCCGGAGGAGACTCAAAGGTTCATCGGCTCAGTGGGGGAGATGTTTCGCCTGTCCATGATTGTCCTCCTGTTCCCCAAGTTCCTCTGGCCCTACACGCCGGTCTGGAAGCATTTTGTTACAGTCTGGGACAACATCTTTAAAACCGGCGAGTATTTTTATATTTTTTTTGTGACACAGTGTAACCTTTTGATGACTGAGATGGCAAATTGTGTTCCTATATTAACAGAGCGGGTTAAGTGAAGTGAACAAACAAATGATACATTATACATCTGAGTTCCTGACCCCTGACCCCTTGCGCCTCCTGTTGACAAGGTCCGCTTTGCCTGTCTAAAGCATCCCTGAGCAAAACTCCTAAACCCTACCTTTGCATCTAACAAAAAAAGGGATGAACATGATAAAAAAATTGCAATTCTGCCAAACAACGTTTCTTTATTATTTTTAAGCTCAACCTCGGCCTTTAATTCCCTCCCCTACAGCGGACAAACTGGTGCAGCAGAAGATAAAGGACATCGAGGAGAATGTGCACCTAGGTCTGCCCGTGGAGGGAGAGTACCTCACCCACCTGTTGCTCAGCAACCAGATGAACCTGGAGGAGATCCTGGCCAGCATCACTGAGCTCCTGGTGGCCGGAGTGGACACGGTAAGGTATGGAGGAGGAGTAAGGAGTAAAGATGGCCGACTTTTTTGGTCACCAAGTGCATCAGGCCCAATGACGCACACTGCTTGGCATCTGAAACGGTTAACTGGTAATGTTGTCAGACCTCGGCATTGTATAATCATAATAGATCTTGGTCCCACTGATTTTATGTTTTTAACTGCGGGGGAATGCAGCATCAACAACCTGCAGTAATGTTTTAACATCTAATCTGTGAGCCAAGCTAGACATATCTGGCACGGTGGGGAAATGGTTTGGGTTACAGATATTAATCCAAGTGTGGGTTCAGGCCAGGGGCAATTGGAATTTGCTCGAGGACAGAGAGAACAATACGGCGTGTGTGAGTCTGTGTATGTGTGTGTGTGCGCCTGTGTGTTTGTGTGTGTGTGTGTGTGTGTGTGTGTGTGTGTGTGTGTGTGTGTGTGTGTGTCAATTTGTCAAAATTCACAATGTGTACCTTGTAGTTAACAATGTGTCTGAGATGTCAGATTAATGATGACAATAAATCAAATCATCTAAAATGTTGATTGATGTGGTCCGACCCTGCCAAATAAATACATATTATTCAACCATTTCAACACCATGTTAAGACATTCTGATGATTCATGATGCAAATACATTCAAATGGTACAGCGCTGTTGGCTACACTGTGTCTCATGCTTGGTAATATTAACACATCCTTATCTTTATTCCTCAGTTATTTGCAACTTTTGCTTTGATCGATGATGTTAATCTCACAGGCAAATATGGGCGGTGATCATTTGTGCAATCCAAATTTTGAAATGTTCCATTTCGTGTCCCTCTTACCAGTACCGTGCTCACTTTTGACTCCAGGATACAGAATAGATATATAACAGGACGCCAGATGTGCACCCCTGGTGGTGAGAGGATGGCGGCCCACCGGCGTTTTGTCCGCCTCTGTCATGACAGCTGCTGCCTCTGTTGCAGACATCCAACACCATGGTGTGGGCTCTGTATCTGCTGGCCAGAGACCCCGAGGTTCAGGAGAGATTGTACCAGGAGGTGATCAGCGTGTGCCCCAGAGGCCGAATCCCCACAAGCGATGACTTTGCGAAAATGCCCTACCTTAAGGCCGTCATCAGAGAGACTTTACGGTTTGAGCTTCTCCCCTTCTCGCTCAGCAAAGTCCGGTTGGCTTGAAATGCGTACTCTTCTTAAAACTTAAAATTGTTCTTAAAATTGGTCCTATGGCGCCACCTTTTGGCGAACTCTTATTTCATAATCATAATAATGTTTCTTTAAAAAGGGTTTAAAAAGCAGGTACTGGATTTCTCAAATAATAAGTAATAATAAGTAATAATAAGTAGTAATAAGTAATTTGGAGATTTAGTTTGATGCAGTGTTTAACATAACATCTAATATGATGGCAGGGAGGCGCTTTGCATAAAAGAGGCTCCTAAATTACAAAAGAATAAGAATAATGTCATTAGGGATATTTTAATCAAGCAACGGGTTGTCTTTGTAACGCGTCAACTCATTAACATTGATGCTAATACATAAAAGAATAAAGGAGTTTTTCTCTTTACTTCTCCAGACTGTACCCTGTGGTCCCAGGGAACGCCCGTCTCATCGTTGAAAAGGAGATCATGGTCGGTGGTTACCAGTTCCCCAAAAAGGTAACGCTGCCACCTCACTGTCCACATCCCACATGACCACCAGGTGGTGCAAAAGCTCAAGTCGAATCCACTACCTCAAATGTGTGCCGACTTCACAACCATTCAGAACTCAGAACTCAGAACTCAGAAGAACTTTATTGCCAAGTAGGTTTGCACCTACGAGGAATTTGTCCTGGTGGTTCGTGTGCATTGAACAAACAACAAACAACAACACAAACAACACAAACAACACAAAACACAACACAACACCAACAATAGACAGTACAAACAACAAGCAACAGTAACAGTAAGTGTCTAAGTGTAAAGTGTAAAGTAGCTAAGTGTAAAAGTGTTTGTAGTGTTACAAAGTGGATGGTGCGGGGAGTGCAAAATGG
>OMKI01038522.1:0-13905 GCA_900302315.1 Phycis blennoides
AGGAGAAACAGGAGCAGAGGACCAGGAAGAGGGACCAAGAGGAGGAGCAGGACCAGACGACCAGGTAGAGGGACCAAGAGGAGGAGCAGGACCAGGTAGAGGGTCCAAGAGGAGGAGCAGGACCAGATGACCAGGTAGAGGGACCAAGAGGAGGAGCAGGACCAGGTAGAGGGACCAAGAGGAGGAGCAGGACCAGACGACCAGGTAGAGGGACCAAGAGGAGGAGCAGGACCAGGTAGAGGGACCAAGAGGAGGAACAGGACCAGAGGACCAGGTAGAGGGACCAAGAGGAGGAGCAGGACCAGGTAGAGGGACCAAGAGGAGGAGCAGGACCAGGTAGAGGGACCAAGAGGAGGAGAGGACCAGAGGACCAGGTAGAGGGACCAAGAGGAGGAGCAGGACCAGGTAGAGGGACCAAGAGGAGGAGCAGGACCAGGTAGAGGACCAAGAGGAGGGACCAAGAGGAGGAGCAGGACCAGGTAGAGGGACCAAGAGGAGGAGCAGGACCAGGTAGAGGGACCAAGAGGAGGAGCAGGACCAGGTAGAGGGACCAAGAGGAGGAGCAGGACCAGGTAGAGGGACCAAGAGGAGGAGCAGGACCAGAGGACCAGGTAGAGGGACCAAGAGGAGGAGCAGGACCAGGTAGAGGGACCAAGAGGAGGAGCAGGACCAGGTAGAGGGACCAAGAGGAGGAGCAGGACCAGAGACCAGGTAGAGGGACCAAGAGGAGGAGCAGGACCAGGTAGAGGGACCAAGAGGAGGAGCAGGACCAGGTAGAGGGACCAAGAGGAGGAGCAGGACCAGGTAGAGGGACCAAGAGGAGGAGCAGGACCAGAGGACCAGGTAGAGGGACCAAGAGGAGGAGCAGGACCAGGTAGAGGGACCAAGAGGAGGAGCAGGACCAGATGACCAGGTAGAGGGACCAAGAGGAGGAGCAGGACCAGATGACCAGGTAGAGGGACCAAGAGGAGGAGCAGGACCAGGTAGAGGGACCAAGAGGAGGAGCAGGACCAGGTAGAGGGACCAAGAGGAGGAGCAGGACCAAGTAGAGAGACCAAGAGGAGGAAGAGGTGGCAGAGGGACAAAGAGGAGGAAGAGGAGGCAGAGAGATAAATGCAAAGAATGTTGGGGCACCGATGTATCACAATCGGTAAAAGCAAAAAAATAAAGAAGATACTATTCCATATCCCACACCCACAACCACCATGGTTCTTACTCACCTTGAAACACTGCTAAAAACCTGTTCGGCAAACATAAGTGTTGTGATAAGCAGGCTCTGCTTGGGAATGTTTTTATATTTGGCATAACATTGCAGACATGATTCATTTCGGGTGTGAGAAAAACAATAAACATGTCAAAAGTGGCAGGATGTGCATAATGAATGCATTCCTTAAAAGACATGTAGTAACAAACACATAGCATTGAGAAGCATGGAGACTGCGACAGAAGGGACGTAGGTGTGAGAGAGCATGCATACTTGAACACTGGGAGAAACGGGGGTGAAAGCTGGGTGATCCCTTTATGAAACCTCAGGTGAAACCAAGACCAACAGGCAGGGCCAACATTCACCAGCAAAATCCCCTAATTGCTCATTTTGTTTTACATAGGGCAAGACCTCCAAATAATGCTGCTCTACATGTTTATTTATAACCTCTTTCTAACCTCTGTGGCCACTTAAGTAATGTTTCACATTCACCCATTGTTGGCAGTTACACCCATGCAAGGCAACAACCTGTTGGGAGCAGTTAGGGTTGTCTTGCTCAGGGACCCCTCGGCACAAACCAGCAACCCCTTGCCCCATGTTAGACTGTTTCACCTGAATATCAAAACGTCATTTCAATAAAATGTCTTTTTTTCGATTTAAGGGGCTTGTCTCTAAGTGGGAGCTCAGGCATGTGACAGTAGTGTCTGCTGCCCCTACTCTCTCTGTGTCCTACAGGTAGGCCTGCTACAGGTAGGCCTCCTACAGCAGAGCCTCCTACAGGTAGGCCTCCTACAGCAGAGCCTCCTACAGGCCTCCTACAGGTAGGCCTCCTACAGGTAGGCCTCACATAACCTATCACTGGCTTGAATGTATTATGCATCAAAACACTTCCTTCCTTGGAAATCATACTTTTTTTTCCCCCAGGAAGTCACTTTTTCCACCCTCTTAGAAAAATGTAAATGTTGAGTCTACGAGTATTAGTGCTGACGTGGATGGATTCCCACGAGATGAACAATGTTTACATGTTCCCCCAGTTTGATTCCATTATCAGTCACTTCAAAATTTTTTCTATATTCCATGTTTTCTTACATGAGCTTACAAGTGTAATTAGAACAATTGGGGAAAAAACATCATAAACAATTAGAAGACAAAGAAAACCAATTGCCATTTGACAGCTTGTTCCCTCTGAAGTTTGTGTGTATACAAGTGCGTGTGAGTGGTGGTTTATATCCAATGCTGTTTTCAAGTGCCCCTCAATATAAATATTATTGTGAAATGTAAGATACATTTTCCAATGGCTTGGCAACGCGAGTGACAATGCAGGCGACACAAGCAGCCAGTAGTGAGGGGTTCACAGCTCTGAGGACTCACGGTGACACCAGTGAGACATACCATGCTGTGTGAAGAGGCCACGGCCTGCACACCAGAGGGAGGGAGGCGGAAGCTTGCTTACGAAACTACATGTGCTGAGGAGGAAAAGTAAGCAGCTTACATACTTTCCCACTATGAGTGCTAAACTGGTGACGTAATCCAGTCCTACTTTTCCCATGACTAATAGGTGAAGATGTTGGTGAGAAAGAGTCTTATGAGGTTCATAGTGAGAAAAACTTAAGTCTTTAAAGTCTATTCGAGACTTATTTAAGTCTTTTATTAAAGAATGTTAGAAAAAGTTGAACAGGCTGCTGTGATTAAAACTTTGGGTGCCTTCTGTTTTGTTACTTTTACATTTAGCTAATAACTATGACCATGGATGATAGAGGGGAAAAACCTGCACCTTCATTTCAAACCACATGACAAAGTATATATTCTCATCTGAATGGATTTAAATTACTGAATCAAATCTAAATACTTAGGCTCAAACACTATTGCTGCTGCTATTAGCTGTATATGCCAGAATGGATTTATGTTACAGAATACCAAAAAAACATATTTTCAAATGAAAAGAGTTACATAACGATTGTAATACATTTTTCTTCAAGGAACAGAGTTCAAGGGGATGCTTGGAAGCAGACTTAAATTCCACAACTGGTACATCCAATGTACCTGCTGCGCTGATCAGATCATCTTTTACATGAACCCATGAGCAAGGCATGGATCATGCAAGTCTCGACCCCACAATCACATGGCTCAGCTGAACCACCACAGACAATATCCTGAAGCAATGAGGTCACAGTGTGTGGTGGTGGTGGTTAATGATGAAGCGGCAGGGAGAGACCACTGACCTGCGACCCGTTCAGGGTGAGTGCGCAGCGTGTCTATGAAGGTGCTCATGGCTGTCAGTTCTCTCCACAGACGGCCAAGCTGAAGGAACTCTGGCTGGCTGAACAAAATGTCCTGGGCATCTGAGTAGAACCTGGCCAATCTGGTGTGTGTGTGTGTGTGTGTGTGTGTGTGTGTGTGTGTGGGGGGGGGGGGAGGAGGGGAATAGGGGTGGGTGGGGGGGGTGTGTGGGGGGGGGGGGGGGGGGGGGGGGGGGGGGGGGGGGGGGGGGGGGGGGGGGGACAGGGAAGAGCATAATAACTAACTATGATTTAACTCAGAGCCACACAGGCATGCATTATGATAATGCAACAGGCAGTCATCTTGGAATGGTTATTCTCCCAGTGCATTTTACTCACTAATAGCTGATGGATAACTATGGCATTTATTATATATATCATAATAGCTTTTAAATCTTACCTTCACTACATCTAAGACTGAAAGGGAAAAAAATCATCTACTTGCATCCAGAGCCACATGAATTGACAATTAGGAGGGAGACAAGACTCATATGAAACAGTAAAACTAGTGTACCCAGTGTACACTTCAGTAAATGCACCTAGAGTACATCTAAAAGCCAATCCCTCTACAGTTAATGAAACATTAACTGGTATGTAGCCTAGTTCTCGGAGATTCAAACAAAAGTGAGGCTCTTGAATACACTCCCAATGAAGCACATGCACAGACACTGTCTCCCTGAACACACACAGTCCTACACAAGCACACATTGGAAAGTGAAGAACAACCTTGAGCCTTTCCACGACCCCGGCCATGAACACTCAGGCTGTTTCTAAGTCAATATGATGCAACACTGGTCCTTTCATCTGGGCTCAAACAATGAATGGGACACCTTCCGGCCCGCGGGGCTGGGGGTTCCAGGGGAGTGGGTGAAGGGTTTGGGCGATGCTCACATGGAGTTGTTGTAGTTAGACACCAGACCTGGGGATTCACCGCGGGTAGGGTACTGAAAGCAGGGGTTGTTGGCATTACAGAAGATCCCCTGGATCCAAGGTAAGATTCCTGCTGAGGGCATGGCCTTGTTGGGAAAGTGGCCTGAAAGCAACCATGGAAGAAGACAGAAGCATTAGAATGAGCAAAGCCCTTTTTTGGAGCCACCAGCCACATGGAATCCACCCACAATGGGAATGTTACCTACATTCGTGCTGGCGATATGGGGGGTGGGCTCTTCTTAGCCACACCAGTCCTATGAACAGCATCACAGGCCACATGATCTCCATGAAGAACCGACCCTTGAGGAAAAACAGCAATCACCTGACAGTATAGCATTTCTCAGTGTTGATCCAAATCCTCTCTCTGTACCACTATTTCAATGCCATGTGTGTTTGAGAAGAGGGAAATAGTTCCACTACATGAAACTATGTCCATAGTAGTCCATTGCCGTGGGAGATGACAGCAGCAAACCTTCTGCCATCTGGTAAAAAGTGTTTCTCCTCTCTGAATTCTACCAGCTTTGTCTGCAATATTCTGTTCAATCAACATTGTAATTTGATATCCAGTCTGAATGCAACATGGGTGATATTATTTGATGTGACTTTTACAGCATCAACTTCAACATGATGAAAAAAATGATTTAGAGCTTGTGTGTGTCCATTAAAAGAAATGTTACTAGTGAGGCTAGTAACATTACATTACAGTACATTCATAATAAAGTCCTACTATTAAGGATTATCTTCTACAGTGTTTCTTGAACTTAGTTTTTTAACCATTTGACCAAGCATGTATTTAGATCCAAGCATGCAGGCCTAACTACACCCATGCATGATCAGTGATAGCAAAAAATGAATAAAGCAATTCACAATTTCAAATCATGTTTCAAGAACAATTCTGGTCCGGTCACCTTCTGTCTCTTACGAATGGTCCAGTTCTTCCACAGGAGGAGTTTCACCTGGTTGCTGGCCCCCATGACCTGTCCTTTTCACCCCCTGTAGAGGGGTCACCACCACACCAAAGCCCTGTATTCAACCAGCATACATCGTTCATAAGTCCACATGTAAAGCCACCTCGATGTCTTCACTAGTGCAGGGCAGGAGCTGTTTTATTCAGGCTAAATTGCCAAAAGTTAATTCACTTTTGCAAACAAATCCTGCTTCCGCACGGAGATTGGTCATTTGTGATGAGTGAATGTTTGGAAGTTACTGCCATTCTGAACATTAATTTCTCAATGAGGGAAGGTAGCGTTGTTAAAAACAAATGATGCAACTACTGTATGGGCCTAATAATAGGGATCTGTCATCAACTCATTAGTCTATACAAATAATCTGATAACAAAATAGTTAAACATGAACAGAACTATATTGAAGAGGAGTGTCTGACTAGCAGGTGATGCTAAAGAATGTTGTATTTATGCAACTAATAAAAAATTTAAATGTAGATTCCTGTTTATGCGACTGTAGGCCTACTGTGAATACAGTGAGGGGCATTTAATTCGCAGTAATGCTAAAATAACCCCGGTAATTGGGATAAATGAGCTCAAAACACTTCAACGGGTTTAGGTTAAGTTAAAATAACGATCTGCTGGTATTTTGTAATGTATTCAGGACTATATAAAACAATGTGATCAAGTTTGATTAATAACCGTTGAGTGTCTACGACTGTTACCCATGACTGTCCCGTGAAGCTGGCAGCACAATGCTGTAGCAGCGTAGCGGAATACACGTTCAACACGGATCAATATCAATATCTTACCTCAGAACAAAGTAATCACGATGGAGGGCTTCTTGAATTAACCACAACAGAAAATAATGCATGTAGTAATACATGCTCACGCAGCTCGTTTGCCCAGACCTTGTGAATAGTTAAGCAGATTGGTTTAATCTTCTTTCTCGATGGTAGGAGTCTAAATCCACCAACCTGTTAGTATGGAGTGCACAACCTGGAGCAGCCGCCAGTTTTCTGCTACACAAGTTACCAAATACATTTGTGATAAGAAATTCAGAGTGAATGGAAGAAAACAAATCCCGCTGTTTGAGGCTGACACATTTTTTTTTAATAACTTACAAAAAGGCGTTTGTTTTTATGTACCTATTTTGCATTCCAAACAAAACGTAATTAAACATTGTGTCAACCAAGCAGATTTCCATGAAAAACAGATACCATTTTACATGACTGATACATCTCTATATAGTGACCACGTAGTGAGATAATGGATATTGATACAATTCAAATGGTCTTGGGGAGAAACCACTTTGGCTTTTGAGACATTAAAAATAGATATGTTCTCATATTTAAACAAGCAAAAAAAAGAAAACGGAACTAAAAAGCTTTTTTTTTTTTTAATTTATGGTCAACTATATATGATATAAAGCGACACCTCTCCAACTTGTGGCACGTAACCCTAGTGAATGTCACCAGAGACGATGTACTGTAACATGAACACGTTATATTGCTTCATACACAAGTTCTCACAGAAATGATTGGATAAAAAGCACGTTTGTTTAGTTTTTTTGTAAAGGAAAGATGGAGGATTATTAGCCAAACGCACTAAAACTCAAAGCTCTGAATGCAGTGGCTAATACTGTTGTAACAGTTGAAATCATACTTTTTGGTATACATCAATAATTCACACATATTGACCGGTGAAAAATAAAAACAAATATCCAAGTCAAATGAAATTGCACATCTTAAAAAAAGAGAGGGTTATGAATCTTGGCTGGCTAGCCGCCAGCGAGTAGTAAGCTAGTGATTGGTAAATCAAATGTTGGTTTGACAGTGAGCCAAAGTAAATGACTTTGTGTAATAAGTGCATCCTGTTTTGCCTTTCGGGAACAAGTGGTATGACTAATATATATATATATATATATATATATATATATATATATATATATAATAACTGAACAAATGCTTCCATAGGTTATTCTCTTCTTACAGTCGAGTCATTTTGTTCTCCTTTCTCTTATAAAATCTATGGCACAGAATATACACATTGGGCGAGGAGACAACCCTTAAAGCCAGACCAGGACAATCAGGACCGTGGAGCCCAAGGCATCTAAACAAAGTGTGCCTCGCGGTGCTCCACCTCCTGGAGCCGCCGCGGCCGTAGTCTCTGGTACAGCGGCCGGGCCTGGTTCTGACCCAGCTCCTCAGGACTGGAGCTGGAGGAGGAGCGGGAGCCCCGCTCTGCCTCCTCCTCGTCCTCATCCAGGGGCTCATCCACCGACACCTCTATCTCAATCCCCAGCTCCTCTTCATCATCATCTTCCTCCTCCTCTTCCTCCTCCTCCTCCTCTTCTTCTTCAGCGCTGTGGGCCAACAAAGACCTTTCCAGCAGTTTTGCCCGCGTGCCGGTAGGGGGGGGGTTGTAGAAGGTCCCTGGAGGGGGCCTGAGGGTCCGGGGGGCCCTGAAGGTGGCGGGCCCCAGGCTTTGCTGGTCCACATTGTCCTCCCTTCTCAGAGTCCTGCCGGGCCTCACAGGCACTGCGTACTGCCTGCTGGGGCCCCCGGGACCCCCACCACCAAGGGGGTAGGTGTCCAGGCACACGGGGGGCACCGAGGTGGACAGCAGGAGGCCCTGGGCCGGCGGGGAGCCGGAGGCTGCAGCCCCGGGGGTGCTGGGGGCTCTGTCTCCATGCTGCTTGTACTGCCGGTCCCAGGTCCGCCGCAGTGTGTGCGTGTCGATCAGCGTGCTGCGGTAGCGCAAGCTCGCCTGGGACCTGGGGCTATCAAGGTCCTCGCACACCTCCTCCTCCTCCTCCTCGTCCTCCTCCTCCTCCTCCTGCTCCTGCTCCTGCTCCTCCTCCTCCTCCATGGAGGGCTCACACGGCCCCGTGTCCAGGCCTGCGTGGCTGTGGAGGGCATGGTTGTCGTCCCGGTGGCCGTGCGGCGCCCGCTCCACGGGCACGCTGGCCGGCCGGGAGTAGACCTTGGTGCGCGTGTGGCGCAGCTGGACGCGGGACACGCCCACGTGGCCGGACCGGCTCAGACCCCCCCGGGGGTCGCCTGTGCGCTGATGGGAGACACTTGGCGACGCTGTCCGGTCTGCCGAGTCGCTGTGTGGAGCTGAGGGCAGAGGGAGCAGAGAGACGAGCAAAGAGATGCTTTGAGAATCTAAAGGAAGAATGTTTGGATGTACTAAGCGGCACCATCAGCATTATGGCAAATAATTTAGTATTAGATCAACAGAAAGTGTGGGAATGTATCTCATGTGCCCAGGCACGCACGCACACACACACATCTAGTATTTCCAGCACTGACCAGGTTCAAAGTCTGTCCTGTCAAGCCCTGGCATGGTCTCCTGGACCTCGGCTAACAGATGGGAAGAGGGGATTATAGAGGAATGCCTCTTATACACCTTGGAGCTCTGCTGTAGTGGTAACACAATGGAGAGAACAACATATACACAATTAGGTTTTGTTAAACCATCACTTTGGTAACCGTTTTACTGCACCTTTACTCCATCTCCATATACATATAATATAATAGCAGGGTCAAAAATAAACACAGATTGTTATAACTGCAATCTCTGATTGGCTGAGCGATGTCAGTGGAACACAGCAGCTGTAATGTCCTGTTTCACCAGAGAGGGTACTGTTCTCTGTGGTCCATGGATTGATTATACCATGTAAAGCAATAATAACAATCTACCATGATTAATCGTACTTTATGGAGTACTCATTTAGCTCTGCAATAAAACTAATTTCCATCCTGGCAAGCATACACTAATTATTCATTATATATGTGTATTAATGTTTATAATGATGTGTATTCACTGTACAGATATATCTTGGGCGTATGCAGCACTGAGACATATGCAACCATAAAACACATTGAATAAACCTTCACCTCCTTGATGTCCCCCAGGGACTTTGAGTGTCTGCTCAGCTGCTGAGGAGTGAGGCGCGGGTGGCCGGTCCCTCCACCTCCTCCTCCACCTCCAGCAGCAGGCAGGGGGCTGAGCGGCGTGTCGAATATCATCTGGCAGTGGCGGACGAGCAGCTCCACGATGAGCGCCTGGTAGGGGTAGTCCACCAGCGAGGAGAGAGACACCTCAGCATCCGCCTGGCGAGGTTTGACCAGCGTGGGGCCGAAGATGATGCCCAGGTTGCTGGCGGTCATCTTGTTGTCATCGGCGTGTTCCGAAACCCTGGAGGAAGATGGGGTTTGGATGAGGAGATGGATCAGAAGGAAACAGTCCACCAAACTCCTACAGCCCCAACTGGCGGGAGCTCCAGAGCTGGGATGAGGGCTGGAGTCGGTCTAGCTGCTAGGCTGGCTGAACAGCTGAGCCAGGTAGTGAGCATGGAGTAATAGTTTAATAGTTGAGGATATTCTGAAACACAAACTGGAAGTATAGTGGCATATATATTAATAATGAATAAACACAATCAACTGGCGTGTGATTGTTTGCATCATATGTCAACTTTTCCTAATGAGTTGATTAATACTGCTGCCGGCGTAGATTTGCCCTTCAAAATCCACGGCCCTAAAAAAGCCAATGAATGCAGTCCTAATAGGTCTTGTGTTACCACTACACAACCAACCTTACCGGTGCAAGTGCTCGATGATGAACTGCAGGGTCTTGTAGTATGTGACGGGGAGCTGCCTCAGCAGATCCTTGATCTTGAAGAGGACCCGGTTGAGCTCCACGCTGACCTGCGTGGGCAGCGATGGCGTGGTGGTGGTGGTGGTGGTCTGCGGGGCGGGGCGGAGCCGCGAGGCCTCCAGCTCCTCCACGATGATGGCCTGGCTCTCCTTGGCCAGGCCGATGAAGTCGTTGTAGTAGCGGAACATGATGAGAGGCTCTGGGAGCTAAAAGACATCAACAACATATCAACAACAGATCATGATGCACGCTCATACAGCAGACCTTCTCACGCAACATGCTGGGCACGTCTTATTAGCTTCATTAATGTCATTATTTTTGCTAGAAGAAGAAGGAGATTATGCTTTTTTGTATATCTGTGTGTATTTGTGTGGTGGGTAGAATACATTCGAGGTGTAACTGAAAATATGTTAGGGCCATTTCCGGCCACAACCTCCAACTCAAACAAAAAGAAAGCTTGCATCACTCTTTACTGCACACTAGCTTGGTAAAAGTAACAGCCCACCTGTCTCAGGTATAGTTTGAGCACATTGCTGATGTCATGGGGGTAAAGGTCAGAGAGCTCCACAAGATCCTTGCCGTTTTCAAACGCCTGGCACAGTTTCTCCACGCGAGACTTGGCGCCATTTACTCTGTAGATCCCCTTCAAGGCAAGGATGATGACAACAACACTTATGAGCATTTGCCACAGCGATAAGAAATGGCTTCAAGCCCAATCAAGTCAATAAGATCTACAAGTAAAATGAAGGCTTTGGGGGGGTGGGTAGATCTGTAAACACCTTGATGTTAAGCGCCCTGGCTTCGATCTCTGAAGTGCACTTCCTGATGATGAAGGGGACTCCATCCGGGCTGTCCTTGGAAGCCTGCGTGAAGTCGATGCCGAACAGATGCAGTCTCCCTTGGAGCTTTTTGTGGCCACACTGGATGGCCAGGGTCTCCAGACACTTCTTATGGCAGGCCAAGGAGCACTGGGGCAGCAGCCAGGGCACAGTGGTTCAGAGACAGAGACCATGATACACACCATTTAGTTTGAATACCAATTTCTTAAAAGTGCCAGAGTTCAAAATGTTAATATCAAAAACACTTAGTAAGGCATTTAAACTTTTTGCCTGGCCTGTCAAGTTAAACAAATGGTAAATATGTTATTGTTTGACTCTGCCATTAGCTCTTCATCAGCACTACAAAAATCCTATAAATTTGATATTATGAATATATATATATATAATATTTGAATATTACGGTACTAGTATTTGAAAGTAACATTTTGCCATCAACAGCACTTTTATTAATAATGATTCATTCATATACAAGCTTAATAAAGTCTGAATATAGTCAATAAAAACATAGTATAGAAATTGTTATATCTTAGAATGTTATCAAGTTTGGTGGTCAGGCTACAGTTAATCACACACATGAGAATAAATCTTATAAACCTAATGTAGACCTAACTGCAAGTTATTTTCTGAAAGTTCCCTCGTCTTCCAGTCATGTTCATTATTTATGAAAGTTTGAGAACAGATGCACTGGAGTGTAATTGGATCTTGAGAGGGCAGAGGAGCGAGTGAGAACACCAGGGCAGGCCTTTGGGAAACATGGACAGACCTCCTCAGAACACAAACAAAGATCCTCATTTTCCACTGCCTGTTCCCCAGACTGAAATCTATTGGTGGATGAGGTCCCCTGGGTGGGCTGAGGGCCAATCTAAACATTTTTGCTAACTTTCTTTTGCTTTTAAGAATGGTGATGGAGGAGGTGCTGGTGGATGTTTGGTCTCATTTTTGATGAATATAAGTGAACAATCATTCCAGATTAGTTACACCAAAACATTGGTGCTGTAGGTAAGATGTAAGAGCTACTATTTGAGTGTAGGCCGTGATGAATGCCGCAGACATTGGCCATTAGTGAGTGATATATGCTGTGAGAATATCTGTTCTGGTTGATTGCGCCTGCCTCTGTATCCTATTCGTAGTGTGTGTGTGTGTGCAGGCGAGCAGAGATGGGAGGGGGGGTTTGGGTTGTTTTCTTGCTCTTATCTGCTCCCTCTTTTTTACAACTCTCAAATCTTACCTTTAGCACCCATAAACAAAAACAAAAACATTGAACTGCTGTTGACCGTATAAATCCCTTTAATCAACTCTTCATATAAAGTCCTATGGTTTCCATTCACCCAGGTGAATGAAACATGTAGCGCTACAACATGTAGCACTACAACATGTAGCGCTACAACATGTAGTGGCGGCTCACCTCTTCACACTCTGCTCCATGAAACACCACCAGGCTGTCACACTCGCGGCACTTCGATGGGGCGCGCAGCTTCCTGAGCTTGTGTGTCTGTGCTGCCTTGGACATCTGCGTGTTGCGGAAGGGTCCTGGGGAGCTGGCCATCTCTGTCCCCATGTCACTCAGACCTGGACCACAGGTCAATGGAACAGAACAAGTATGGGAGGTGGGAAAAATACATTAGAGCCGTTGACGCTTCACCAGCTAACCAGCTGTCAAAGGCTAACTGGATTCTCTGTCACATTCAGCTGGCCCTTCATTACCACAGCATGTTTAAGTGCGGCCAGAAGCATCATTGATTTGTGGATCATAAAATGTAACCTTTGCACTTTCAGGTCTTTTCAGGACATGTGTCCTTTTCATTGTCACAACAGGTAACAATTTAATTCAGACATGTTGCCAGTACACACTTCCTTTAGCTGCATCATTAACTGCCTTTGTCTCTGAGACAAAAACTATGAATGCTGATATACCCGTTATACCTACCCAAGCATTTACAGAATAAAAGAATGATTACTCTTAACAGCTTAATGGCGCAGATATGTAATGAGCTACACTTGACTATGGATCAACAGACCACAATGGCTCAGTTTGACTCAATGTTTCTACTCATACAGGGATCCTGTTCTTAATAAACTCAATGTTTCTACTCCTACTCATCCTGTTCTTAATAAACTCAATGTTTCTACTCCTACTCATCCTGTTCTTAATAAACTCAATGTTTCTACTCCTACTCATCCTGTTCTTAATAAACTCAATGTTTCTACTCCTACTCATCCTGTTCTTAATAAACTCAATGTTTCTACTCCTACTCATCCTGTTCTTAATAAACTCAATGTTTCTACTCCTACTCATCCTGTTCTTAATAAACTCAATGTTTCTACTCATACTCATCCTGTTCTTAATAAACTCAGTGGCTCAAAATTCCTTCTTTCATCATCTACCCTGATGCATAAAAGCATAAAATTGAAATAAGACGGGCATTCTTTTGGCTGCACTAAATATCATGGACAGTCAGATGCCATTTCATAAAAACAGCAAAGTTGTAAGACCAGATAACGCAAACAAAGATGTAAACAAAGACGTAAACAAAGATGCTTCCTACATTGCAGACATTAATCAAACATTTCCCTCGGGATGAATGAAGTATCCATCTATCATCCATCCATCTAATATCGACCCTGAATATTTTCATATTTTATTTTAAACGGCATTTATGTTTTAGGTTGTGATCGTAAACAAAACAAAAACGGTGAACAACAAGCCGAACAGCATACAGCTCAATGACTCCTGGTCAGCAGCAGCACCTACCGCTCTCAAAGGGCGACAGGGGCTCCCTCTCGTCCAGGTCGTCTGCCGAGGACATGGTGCCGGTGGAGGGGGTCCGCGGGAGCCTCCTCTTGAAGTCTCCTGAACAGGACAGGCACCAGTTAACCCTCATGTCCACACCGCACAGCCACCGCACAGTGTAGAGGTGTAGCGTGGTGCTATGCTGTCCCTGCATCTCCCTGTCACTCAGAACACTGACAGGAGCACAGCTTTATAGGATTGGCTTTAGGTGCAGCGGAGGGGTGGTCCACTTCAAGTTGTTGATGTGGAGGGT
>OMKI01038528.1:0-10888 GCA_900302315.1 Phycis blennoides
ACATTAAACCCAAGCTAACTGTGAATGAGTGTGCCATTAAATAAACGACGAGGTGTCTATTTTTAAAATCCAGATTTGTGAAGACGGGAGATAAAGTAGCAGACGTGTTTGTTTCACACTGTATTCGGTCCTGTGTGTGCGTGCGTGTGCGTGTGTGTGCGTGTGTGTGTGTGTGTGTGTGTGTGTGTGTGTGTGTGTGTGTGTGTGTGAGTGTGTGTGTGTGTGAGTGTGTGAGTGTGTGTGTGTGTGTGAGTGTGTGTGTGTGTGAGTGTGTGTGTGTATGAGTGTGTGAGTGTGTGTGTGTGTGTGAGTGTGTGTGGGGACACTGAAGGTGCCTCTCTCTCTCTCTCTCTCTCTGTCTGTCTGTCTGTCTGTCTGTCTGTCTGTCTGTCGGTCGGTCGGTCGGTCGGTCGGTCGGTCTGTCTGCTTGTCTATCTGTCTATCTATTTATTTATCTATCCATCTATCTGTCCTTTTTGCAACTATAAGAGTTTTCTCTGTCCATTCAGAAGACCTGCAAGATCTCAAATAGGACGTTCCACCAACGTCTCCTTTCTTGCTGATTTGAGATTGTTTCTGTTGTTTACACGAGTCATTTCTGGATTCATTTCATGTGTGTTCTGCATTTCTCTCACCAACAACATCATGATTTTTAATAATCCTCCCAAGATCTCCAGAGCATCCATCACCACCCTCCCTCTCCTCCTCCTCCTTCTCCTGGCCACTCCCCCCCAGTCTCACTCTGATCATGAACATGTCTGCATTCGACCGGTCAAGCTGCAAGCCGACCGCCCCACCTGCATGTTTGCATGGTTTACTAACACCGGGGGAGAGGAGAGTAGCAGCAGGATAAACAAAGCCATCCTTTGAAAAACAGGTCATCCTTCATATATTTGGTAAACAGCCGATAAAGGGTAGCCTGACATCACCAGACCATTCCACAAATGCGCACAAGTCTGGAGCCTCTCGGTTCCTTTTCAATTTCCACGGGGTGTTATCAACAGGCGCCGACCAAAATGCCTCTGGAAGCAATTGGATGGATCTACAACCAATCAGAGCAATGAAACAAACGCGTGTCACATCAGCGGCAGCCATCTTGGTTGCCAAGACAGCGCTCCCATAGGGCACTCTGTACAGTCTCATACCTGCCAAATATGAGATAAAGTGTTGTGATTGGCCCAACCCTGGCCAGGTTTGCTGGATGTCTGTCTGAACGGGGGAGAGGGGTCAGACGCATAGGCCAGAGCTAATTAAACATTCGCTCGCAGACTCGTCTGGTTCCCAGGCTAGATAAATGGTTTATATTGGCTACATGAAGAGATATATTGGCCGGATTAGTGTGCCTTATAGACCTCCATAATTTTGCCGGGGTGACGTTGTGTGTTCACCACAAAACTACATCTGAGTGGACACATGGTACAGCCTTATGGGTCAAAACTTCACTCACAACCGAGTAAACAATGGGGAAATTGTGTTGGGATCATATGTTGCTGGTACATTTCACAATACCAAATTAAAACTGGTGAATTGAATTGGGAACTAGCTGAGATAGAATGTGACTTGGGTCTTAAGGATACGGGGAGGGAGTGGACATGTTGAATGTAGAATGGTTTTAATCATAGACTGAACATTATAACAGCTGGAGAAATGATGATGATGATGATGATGATGATGATGATGATGATGATGATGATGATAAGGAGGAATGTTTTTTTTCATTTATTGTGATTGTTTTTTGTACATCATACAACAAGAAGAAAAAGTACATAGATAATAGAGAATATCATTATCATTAGCAACGATATTGCCGCTTAATGCTGGGGTACTGGAGGGTTACTCTAGCCTGGTTCTGTTCATGCTTCTGTGTCCGCGTGTAGTCCGCCAAAATTCTCAGCAGGAATTCAATGACATCTGCTAACAATGTCAATAATCATGACAATCTCCTCAACTTGTCTGCTTTCAATCTATTTTTACTGTCGGCATAAGTGACCTCGAAAAAGCGAGTGTTCAGCCCTCCTGGGGTATTGTAAAAATGTTTGGCTTGGTGCGCCGTGCGCGTACCCGATGACGACAGGCTCTGTGGGCTAACCCGGGCAGTAGAGGCTCATAGCTCTGGCTGCTGTTCTTTATGTCATACGTTTAGGTGTGTTGGAGCCAAGAAATTCAACCTCACTTGTCTGCCCAGTGTAAGTCACGCACACGCACACGCACACACACACGCACACACACACACACACACACACACACACACACACACACACACACTTCCTGTGAGTACCTGGATCTGTTTAAAACATTCAGACAGAGCAACCAATAAATGTAGTACATTTTGTTAGACTTCCGAGTTGAGTTATCTAGTTATTTAAGCACGCTACAAACCACCACGCACATACAGTCATAAAGAAGGAGGCAGGGATAGACAGACTGAAGTGTCAAAGAGACAGGCTACAGACATTTGCCAGACCTACAAATCCTAAAAACCTTGTAAATAAAGTAGAACGACTCTAGAAGAAGAAGACTCTAGTGCCCTCTATTGGTAAATATGTCCAATAGCGTATAATAGGCCTATAGGCCTATTGTAATATGATACGTTAACGCAAATCAGTAGAGAAAACACACTGGGGCAGTCTGGTAATGTAGATCATAGAATTCCCCATTCCCGCATAGTTCCCGGTAAATTACCGTCTACTAACATTAGACTCCTTTAGTGATTTTCACCATTCGTTTTTCGCATGCACATACCTTTGGAAGGGATTTGTCAGGTCAGTTCACACAATCTAACTGCATGAAAACTATATATTAGAATTCGTATAAATATATGAAGACTATACTGTAGTATATATTCCAAAAATACGAATAAAAACATATTAGTTATTTAAATAATTAGCCTATTGAGGCACAAACAACCCTATCATGAATATATTAATATGGATGAGTGACTTTTCAATTATTCCTAACTACAGGGGATAACTTTGAGCTCTGAAGCCCCACAGACTTCCATCACATTGATTGTAACTCCAGCTATGTAAAAAAAGGGGGTACAGGCCACCATGAAAAAGCGCAAACATTCAGGTAGGCTAATGGATCCTGACAATAAGGCCTATATTCAAACCTGGGCACACAGAAGGCATATCTCAAGAATGTTTCTGACTTCAGACGTGAACAAATCACAGTCATCTTGACATTCAAACAGTTGCGAGGTGTGAGTGTGGATGCGTGGAGCCCGGTCCTGGCACGGGTTGATGTCCGAGAAAGGGTTAAGCTTCTCGGACACTTCTAATGTAACGTCAGCGTGTGTGTGGAGCTCCGTCCGGCCAGCGGTGGATGGCTGCGGTAAACAACGCCACTAGCTTCAAAAGTTACCAATACATAGGCCTGCATCATGCTGTTTGTCATACTTTGTCATTGAGAGCAGTGAGTGCATTAAGTGACCACAGATTGAAAAAAGAAAATCAAACTCAATGACTAATTCGAATAGGCCTATTAGTGAATGAAGGTGAGGAAACCTGCAGCAGCTATTAACCACATAGGCTCAAAGAAGGATGGAAGGGACGTCAAGATGTGCATAGAGCTATGGTAAAAACATAAAAATGTCAGACTGAACACATAGTTGTTTTTTTTATTATATCACTTAAGCTGTCATTAAACAAAAAAACAAAACAAAATAGAAAGCACAGTCATTTAAACTCATCAAAACACATCGCATCTTATCCCGATGAACTTTACATAGAAATAGAGCGAAATAGTCTGAGAGTTCAACTCTCCTATAGAAACTACCATGAGCTATCTAGAAATCAGCTTCACTGATGAACTTGCATAAACTATAGGCTTTGTATTCCTTGGTTATACTGTCATTTGGCAATTCTGAAAATGTGTGCGTGTGTGTGTGTATATACACATATACATCAGTTATAAACAGTAGGCTATATGGTGCATGTGCTTCCATATCTTATTTAGCTTTTTTATTTGTACATCTTAATGGAACAGCGGCAATTTGGGCACATGCTATATTCTTATGATTGTGCTTTCGGGATATAGGAACCTCTGTGATTAGATAAGGTTCCCAATTCACGCCCACCATATGCACTATAGAAACTAAAATGTACAATGATATGAATTATAACACTCTAATTCTAGCACTCTTAAACTTAAATATCATCAATTGAATTATAGTGCCATATCATTTGGGGGGACCCTGTCGGCTACTTATTCACATAAAACAAGTAGAAAACATAACCGTGAAGGAAGTGGACAGACGTCAATGTGAAAACAAAAGAGCACCTTTAACTTTATACCTTGAGACAAACCAATCCCTTAACTCGTATGCTATGTGCACCATGAACATAAATAATTGAAATGTTGGACGCCAGGAAGACTTAAGGTCAAGCAATTCAAAATGAATGTCGACAGTACAGCAACATGCCAATTAAAGAGCGCTAAAGCCAAATCTAGCTTCACCAATCAGTTGCATACATCACTACTGCCCCCTAGTGGCAACCAATGTTTCACTCGCATCTGCGAGAAGGAAAACGAATGAAATCTCAGCACAATATAAGTTGAGTACATGTGAATTTGATCCCTAATCCTGGAAAGTTAGTCTATTTCCTAGCCATGTGACACCATACCTGCCCTACCTTATGATAGCACTCAGTCAGTAACATCGTGTGGTCCTGTTGTGACGCATGTAAACAAAAAAAACCATCATGAAACGAACAGAAGATATTTCTCTGCGGTTCAGAGATACAGGAGACAGATGCTTGGACACTGTGGACTATAACTTATTTTGCAATACATGCAACTTCTTGGCGTTCTACCAAAGAGTACAGATAACAGAAACCAACAGGGAGAGCAGTTAGGAGCGATGGGGAGGGGAAATAAATACAACTAAACCATAGTGTGAGGTCATGGACTACTGACTGAATCTTATTCACCGAGGATCTTATCTTAAGTACTATTTACACTTTCTTACATTAGTTATAGATCTGCATGTCTTATAGTGCTCCAATAATACAAGGGAGAACAAAGAAACACTCAAAAAAACACTATTCCTCAACGTCGCTTTTTCACCTGCTCTAACTTAACGCTGCGGTCCAAGGAAAGCATTGGGTCTCCAAAAAAAAAATTTGTTTTCGCTTGTAAGAAAATAAATGTCACCACTGACCACGCCATGACTTGAATCAACGGCCCTTGGACGTAGATTGAGTCGAGAGCAAATGAAGCGGCCACAAAACAAAACGACGGCAACAACAGAGGAAAAGCAGCAACGGTTTACACAAGAGGACGTTCCAGATGTCGGCTAACATAAACATAAGAGAGTATATTCTGCACAAGAGAACTCAGCTTAACATTTTAACACGCCGCCACATTAACATGCTAAGCTCCACATGAATCTTAAACGTCATATCTTGTTTTAATTACATTTATAAATCAAAGATAATATATATTTTGTAATGGCAAAAGGTCTGTTTTATGTGGAAATGTACATGATCTAGTAAAAAAAAAATAATTATAGCTTCAGAACCAGCAGGGTAGAAAGCGATAAGTGCAGTTCACACAAGTAATGTGACTGCTGTAGAGTGGAACAAGATCAACATAAAACAGATTACGTACAAAATCATGTAATATCTAGCGACGTTACCATTTCCAAACAGACGATTTGGCATTATGAAAAAGAGAACACGAACAAGGCCTTGTAGATGAGGGGGAACGACAAGAACCCAAGCACCTGGCCGCGACATGTCCCTCCGGGGCCACCGTCACGGCGGGCCGCCCGGCCCCTAGGCTTGGGCTGCGCATCCCTCGGGCTCACAGGCTCACGGAGCGGGCGGCGGTCACGTCGACAACGTCCGATGTGTGCTGTCCCGTTTTTTCCGGCCGGCCGGCGTGCGTGTGGCTGGCGGACGCCGAGGGCTGGAAGGTGTTGTGGGGAACGATGGCTCAGAGCGGCTCCACCGGGGCACCTGGACGTGGGGGGGCTGCTGAAGGGCTGACGACCGGCAGCCGGTGCCCCCTGGTTGACTCCGGCTGAGTGGAGGCGCCCGCGGTGACGGTGCACCCGTGGGTTCAGGTTGGCCGAGGACACGGCCGCTTCATGGCCTTTCGTTTAGCCGCGTCCGGACGCCGGCGCTACGCCACATTGGAAGGAAATTCGCAGAACGTGTCCGAGTGAGTGTGAGCGAACTAGACGTGTGCAGCAGTCTCAACGCATCGCGGTCTGAGCGATAATACCTGATAGTATGTGCTCTAGTGCGGCGGCCGGCAGCGGAACATGCTAGGTGGTGCAAAAGAAAGGCAAGGTGTATCGCGTTAAAAGCCTCTGGAAGCCCTTCTATACTTTTTTTTGTACATTTCATTCCTATCTGCTTCGGAACCGCCATTAGTGATGAGGAGGGTGGGACGGCGGTGGCGGTGTGTGGGCGGGACCTTTCGCACCATCGGACGCAATCGCAACGCGTCACGCGATGCGCGGCGCCGAGCGGTCGTTGGTGAGGGTCCTCTTCAGCTTCACCCCCTTGCGGATGGCCGCCAGCATGCTGCCCCCCTCCTCCGCCTCTCCCTCCATCTCCTCTCCCTCCCACTCCTCCTGGGCCCCGCCGCCGGGCTGCTGGCAGCCCCCCCAGCCGTAGGCGGGGGGGTTGGTGGAGGCCTGGCCGCTCCGGCAGGCCGCCGGCGCCCCCTCTCTGCCCCGGCCTGGGGACAGGGGGCTCTCCTCCACCCTCTCTCTGCTCGCCATCGCCGCCGCCGCCTCCTCCTCGTCGTCCCCCCGGGCGCCGGCCCTGCTGCCGTTGAGGCGGGGCAGGTCGGGCACGGTGGGGATCAGGGCGGGGACCATGGGGGTGCGGATGGGGATGGGCCCGGCGCCCGGCACCGAGCCGCAGCGTCGCACCGCCGGCTTGGTGGAGGGCGTGCGGCGGATGGTGGCGACGCCCGGCGTGATGATGAGCGGGCCCTGGCTGGCCGAGTACGAGCCGGGGACGCCGTAGGAGGAGGAGCCGGAATACGGCCCCGGGCTGGAGTAGCAGGAGCCTGGGGCGCGGCAGGGAAGGAAACAACAGGAGGGACCGGCGTTAGCCTGCGCTGCCTGAATGCATCCGTTCTTGCGCAGCGGGGGGCGCTCGAGCTCGTTCGCATGCATTTTCTACTTGTTTGTGTACGCAAAGAGAGACGGAAATCATGTGATGTCTTAGGGAATGCATTCAAGACCGGTGCAGGCAACCCCTCATTCCCATTTACATTTAGCAGCCGCTTTTGTCCAAAGCGACTTACAATCAGTACATTTGCATTACATTTGTGGGGTTTGGCATGTAGACAGTTGGAGGTGGGGATCGAACCGGCAACCCTCCGGTGAGTGGACGACCTGCTCTGCCCCACCGAGCTATGCTGCCCCACCCAGCACCCCCCCTGCTCGTACAGTGTGAGAAAGCTTTAAAACCCGCTCAGCGCCTGATCTACTCGTGCCGATGTTACAGCGCTACGACGCCGCGGTTGTGACCGGCAGTCACCTGTGGGTGTGGGGGGGTAGCCACCGGCGGCGGCGGCGGCGTGGACCGGCGTGGAGGGGTAGGGCCCCCCGGGGTACATGGGCTGGCCGGCCGGGTGGGGCGCCTGCGTGCTGGGCAGGCCAGCGGTGGAGGCGGGCCTCTTGGCCTGGAACATGCGGCGGTAGGACTGGCTGATCTCGCTGTTGCGGGGGATGGTGGAGGACTTGTCGAAGTCGGGCTGCTGCGGCGGCGGCTCCGGCTCCTGGTGGTCCCCGGCCATGGAGAAGTAGTCGTAGTCGGACGCTGCGGGGCCGGCCCGGCGGGGACACAGACGTGAGACACGCACGCGCACACAAGAGCCAAGAGAGCCTCCGCTTCTCCTAGGCCTCCCAAGGACTCATACAAGGGCGTTACATTGCACAGCCGCCCGAGTGTGCAAGGTTTTTGTTTTTCTTTTAGGTGAATACGTGCACTAACACGGCCCCAGTTTGGGTTGTTTGAGTCTCTCCAACTCAATGGACAAATAGCCGGGGAAACGGAGAGGTGAGCCTCATTTCATTACCAGAATCTAGGTGAACACGATCATGTATTGCGTTGCATGTTATGCACTCCAGCGCGCGCTGGTTCGACCCCAAACTGCATGTACGGAGGACGCCCTTGTGTGTCTTGTGCTTAGCATCAGACATGAAGGCGGACTGCCCGGTGATCTGGCTCATCCGTGAACAGATGACACGAAGCGCACGTTCACATCTCCGCGTGTCATGTGTGGGAATCAGACACTGGGTGGCTTATTTGGTGATAGAATTGTCCAATTCAGTGTGTGTGGGTGAGTGTGTGTGTGTGTGTGTGCGTGTGCGTGTGCATGTGCGCGTGTGTGCGTGTGCGTGTGCGTGTGCGTATGTGTGTGTGTGCATGTGCGTGTGCGTATGTGTGTGTGTGCGTATGTGTACCTTGCGAGGGAATGGTGTCCTCTGAGCAGCAGGGGGTAGTGGTCTGGGTGCTGTATCCACTGGAGCACTGAATGGAGTCCCTGCTGGACCTCTGGGTGTCCAGCTGCAGGCCCCGGGACAGAGCCAGGGCCAGCTCATCGTGGGCCTCCAGCTCAGCCGCCTGGGGGACACGGGGACACGCGTTACACACACTGGGGGCGGGAATCTGACTTCAGGATACAATTCTACTGCTGTATGGACGATTTAAAAGGTGCGGTGTGTAGGATTTAGTGGCACCTAGTGGTGAGGTTGTAGTTTGCAACTAACGGAATTAGCCCCTCCCTCACCTTTCCCAATACTATATTCCATTTCTGCCAAGTCTGTTCTGCCAGATGCCACTACATTGTACACACTGCACCTTTAATGTATGGTTTCAATCTTTTTCCCCCATCCCTATCAGACACAGAAATTAAACTAGACAATGCACATGTATGACCCAATAGATGCCTGGATCATACAAAGATATGACCTAAATGCTGCTGTGCTCGAACAGCCCGGCTGTCACCAAATGCATTCTGCCTTCATTTGGTTTTGAATCAGCCCACCCCCCAGTCTATACTAGGTTATTACTGAGTTATACGCTGATGGAGTTAGACAAGTCATTCAGGCTGAGGTTGGGAGGCGGAAATGAGGTAGTTAAGAGGTCAGCGGGTTTCCATGAAAGAAAGGTGAAAGGTTTCCTGTGGTACAGACCTCCAAAGCCCCCACAAAGCGAGTGTGTACAGCGGTGGCTATAGGTTCACCTGGGGACAGGACGCCAGGGGCCTGCAGCCCAGCTCCTCCGCCGTGTCCAGGGGGTACAGGGGCGCCATGCCGGCTGCAGGCGCTGAGGCGGGCGGGGCAGAGACGGGGGTGGCCACCGAGGTGGTCCGGCCGTCGCCGTTAGCGCAGCCGTTGGTGTCCACAGCCACGGGCGGGTGGTCCTTGTCCTTCCTTCTCCTCAGGGTGTTGACCATGGGCTGGTCGTAGGGCCCCGGCTTAGCCCAGTCCTATGGCGCACGCACGCACGCACACGCACGCACACACGCACACGCATGCACACGCACACGCACACACACACACACACACACACACACACACACACACACAGAGATCACAACACTGTGCTGCTGCTGCGGACCGTCCCTGCTGTCTTTCCGCTGCACTAGGGGCTACGCCATCGCTGTTTCAATGAGTGCAGGGTGAGTAAACCTAACTCGCTAGCAAACAGCATTCTGCGGCTACAGGTTGGAATGTGAGCATCCGGCTGCTCTCTGAACCGATCCGTTGGCGTTCGGTGCCGTACGGACGTCGCCGTGAGAGCGAATGAAGGAGGACGCGGCGGACCCACCTTCCAGCTGGGCACCCGTGACGACGGCAGCATGCCGGAGCTCAGGGTGCAGTAGTGGGGGAAGTCGGGGAGCAGGGCGGAGGTGGGCCGCAGCCACGACCGGGAGGGGCAGGTGGTGGTGGAGGAGGAGGCGGAGGAGGAGGAGGAGGAGGAGGAAGGGGAGGGAGGCAGGAGGGGGAAGGCCCCCCCGGAGCCCAGACTCCCCGGCCTGCTGGCCAGGAAGGGGGAGTCTGCAGCCGGGGCGTAGTGGTCGAACCCGTTGGTCAGCTGAACGGGCGGGGGGTGGTGTGTGTGTGTGTGTGTGTGTGTGTGTGTGTGTGTGTGTGTGTGTGTGTGTGATGGGGGGGGGGGGGGGGGTACAAGGAACATTCAAGACACAAAGGAAAACACAAAATGGAAAACCAAAATTAATGAAATGATAAAAACAACAAGAAAACAAAAATAACATGAAGTAATGGAGCAAAATTATAGACGCAATCTTTGGACAACATCAATAACTCATAAATCATACAAAGAGAAAAAAATGCACATGGATCCCAGTCCAAAATAAGTCTGTCTGTTATTATCAGATGAATAATAACTATGGTAACAATCACAACAACAGTCAAATATTGACACAAACATGAATGACCCGGGTGGAAAACAGAACCCTGTGAACCCTCCTGGAGCCCCCAGGTCCCCCGCCTCCTCACACGGGCCGCGAGAGAGAGAGAGCAGACGCCGAGCTTTTACTTTGAAGGGGAGCCGCGAAGACGCCCCGCAGAGGGATGGTTATACAGACAGCCAGCGGGAGGTTAGACAAGCGGTGCGGGGGGTGGGGGTGGGGGGGTGAGTGGGTGAGGGAGTGAGGGGGGGGGGGGGGGGGGGGGGGCCCTTTGGGGGGGGGGGGGGGGGGGGGGGGGGGGGGGGGGGGGGGGGGGGGGGGGGGGGGGGGGGGGGGGGGGGGGGGGGGGGGGGGGGGGGGGGGGGGTGTCACCTTGTCGGGAGTGTGCGGAGGCACGTTGGCGGCGGGCGGAGAGTCACCGCAGTCGGCGTGAGGCAGAGCGACCTCCGACGCCTCAGAGGAGCTGGAACTGGGACAGGACTGA
>OMKI01038555.1:0-5000 GCA_900302315.1 Phycis blennoides
TCTATATTTCTCTCACACACACCCCCCCAGTGGCACAGTTGCATCAGGCATTTGCCTATCTTAACTCTGATTTTTTCTTTTGATCCCACAGAAAATGCCCAGAACTTGCACTACTGGAAAATGACTCCCCTGACCTTCTGACCATTTTCCATTGGTTTCATGGGATTATGGGGCAGCTGTCTAAACAGGAAATAGCCTAGCATGCGGATGGCGGTTAATCATCAAAATAACATTGCACGCTGCTGGGCAAATATCAAAGTTGATGTAATTTACTGATTGTTGCCGATGATATACAGAAGTTAACTTTAAATGAACTTTAAATGCTTCACATAATCGCAGATGGAAATGCACCCAATAGACAAGAGCATCCCAGCTGGGTTGACATCGCAATGCATGGATAAAATATGAAGTCTACACACATTATTATTTATTTTTTATTTTATTGTACTTTATTAATCCCACAGCTGGGAAATTTATTCTCTGCATTTGACCCATCCTATGGTACATAGGAGCAGTGGGCTGCTATGTTCAGCGCCCGGGGAGCAAGTAAGGGTTCAGTGTCTTGCTCAAGGACACTTCGACATGCAGACAGTTTTGGAAGTGAGGAACGCGGGGATCGAACCGCCGACCCTACGTTTAGTGGACGACCCGCTCTGTCCACCAGCTCTACCTACTGAGCTACTGCCGCCCGTTATTTGTTCGTCAACCAATTAAATATTTCATATTAAAATAACTAGGATAAATAGAATGTTCATGTACACTACGAAAGATCACAAACCCACATAGCTCATCATGGAGAGTTCCCCTGCATGTCTGTTGTACACCTCTAAACACAAGCATAAACAAACTGCTCTTCATAATGCATGGAGCTGCAAAACCTTGTATGAAGATCCCATGAGAGACCTAGAATCTGCTCAAGAAGAACACCCAGACACTCATCACTGGGTCATTTATTGATTTTTAAAGGCTCTACTCTATGCATCCGCCATATTGTTGGCCAGGGGTTGTAAACAGCATTTCTCGAGGAGTTGATGGCAGCCTTACTGGCCATGAACATACGGATTACACACATTCTATAGGGGTTTGTTAAATATTCATTAAATAAGAATTAAATATTAATAAAAGGATTTTTGGAAGATCTCCTTGCCTGAAGGTATGATGAAGGAAGGAGCAAACAAAACCCAGCCCATGTCAGCCTCACACAGGATGCTGATCTGATGATACAGGGCGCAGACATCTATCAAAGGCAATCTTGACTTTATGCTGAAGTATAAACTTTGCGTCTTTAACAAAGAGTTGCCACTCCAGACGACAACATCCAGGCTAGAAACAGTGAGTGCATGACACATGCAATAATTGAATACGGAATATTTGCCTGTTATAACATATATAACATGAGATTTGCATGCACCAATATAATTTCCATTTCAACAGTGATCTTCTGTTGAAGCCACATTGATATCATTGAGCCTTAAATAGTTATTGTTGACATTCTAAAATTCAACAAGTGCACAATGCAGCGCCAAACAACCGGTCTATTTAAAGCGGGTGAGCAGAAAAAGCAGCGCTAGACATAAGTCTCACTTCCTGTCTTTACACGTCCTCATCTGCCTCCTCCACCACCACCACCACCACCACCACCACCACCACCACCACCTCCTCCTCTTACTCCTCCTGCTGCCACCGAGGGGCCCTGCCTTGCTGTCGTGGAGGTACTCAATGGTGGCTAAACAAATTGCAGATCACCATTTCCTACCGGATCCGTCAGATATTGTAAAGAACAAAGAACACAGTGGCTGCTTCAGGATAAATGAGAAAGGCAGCTGGTGCCTCTGAGAGAAGGGGAGATAACTAGGTTGATTTGGTTGAGGCTGTGTGGTGAAAGGGGTTAGGGTTTGGTTGGGGCTGTGTAGTGAAAACCAAAGGGGAACGGCAGCAAAGACGCACTCTGCTTCTGGGCTTCTGAGCAGAACACGGCCCAGCAGGCCTCTGACAGAGCACGTTTTATGGGAGTGTCTGTCTGCAGGAATGCACACTGCTCCAGGCAGATTCCAGGGAAAACGCTGTTTCTACTTCTGATGAGCGCTTATCAATCACCCTCTTGTTTAAGCACTAGAGCGCAAATGCCGTTTACACCTCGTTTGTGTTACATGATTAGCAACAAACGTGAACGCAAACCTTTACCTTCCATTTCAATTCCAAAAACGTGAGTCATGATGCATTTAACACAAGGCATGCAGGCGCAAATACAATGGGTTCTTTGGATAGTGTGCCTTCCGCTGGACTCTCATCTCTCCCCACAACGGCCTCCATTTTTCACTCGACAAGATAATAATGTCATGACAGCGATTGATCCTCACCGTCCAATTGAATTCTCATTAGGCAAATTATCAACTTGCACTGTGCAGTACTTTTTCTTTTTTTTTTTTAATCATATCCATTTGTAATCATGCTGCAAAAAACGGAGGGACTCCACCTAATTCAACAATGACACACAAAAACGGAGCATAGCGTTTGGTAAAGTGTGTTATTGTACACAACCACGTCGCATGCTCTTATTTATGTCACAACTATGGATGGCCCATAATACCATCCAAGTGTGGGTGACTTCCAAATGACGAATACAAATCCAACAGATTGCCACCTCAACCGAGCTGAACCGAGCTCTAAATTTGGACACCTGGACGCATTAAGGTCCACATCAATGAATCTCCTCCCTGGGCATCGGCTCCTAAATACTCTGTTAATGGGATCATACGATCCGTAGTGTGATAGTTGATACAAACAGTCGGTCTCCTCTGGGTCTTTAGATCAACAGTCGGCCCACAGAAAGGAAAGGTTGCGAAACACTTGATATGGTCTGAGCTGCCAGTCACGTCAGGCCCACACTAGAATGACCCGAAATGGTTTCTGGACGAGTACAAACGAGACATCGGCCAGGTTCAGACCCGCAGCAATGACATTACGTGGACACCCAAACCCATTTTAGACCCCGTTGTTACCTTAGCTCGCGTTAGCTAGCGCTAGCTGGAGGCTACAGCCACGTTAGCCCGCAGAGCTAGCGAATACCTGTCATGTGTGGAATTAATTCACACCCGAGATTCGTGGACGTTTCAACCCAGAAATAGAGGAGATACGTTTCGGGCAGCATGCTGTATTCGCCTTACCTTGTCCAGACAGTTGACTTTTTCCGTGGGGTACACGACTCGGTCACATCTGCCGCACATCGGATTCATGTTGGAGGAATGCTCTTCTAGCTAGCTAGCTAGCTCACAACGGGACCTGTAAGTGAGCTGTACGGATAGAACTCGAGTGTCAGGGGAGAACCGGCAGCGGTACACGCGTGCGGTGGCTGTCCGGCGGACACTGCGGTGCTCTGGGTGTCTCGGTACCTGGTCCGGTCGGCTGTTGTTGTGGTTCGAACCGCACAGCTGGCTGTCACACACACACGGGGCACGCGCAGGCTCGGCCGCTCTGTGTGGCTGCGCGCGCCCGAGGAGGAAGGGTGCGCGCACTGTGGGAGGCTCATAAACCCCCCCCCGTGCTTCTAACGTAGGCTGAATCTCCATTTATACCTGTATCTGCATGTATTTGTGCAAGTATGCATGCAGGATACGTTGATAATATATCTGTTGAGGGTTGTACCTGAAAGGATTTGGGCGTGTGTGGGCCCGTGTGTCGGCAACACACGCTCGGTCAAAGATTGAGTCCACCCGTTGTGAACTTTTGTGAAAAATGACTTTTAAGTCTCCATATTTCAAATTAACGGATCATTTTCAATCCGCCACGTTAATTTCCCCGTGCTGTGCCTCAGTCATATGCGAGATGAAAATGATCTATTTGGTTATGGCGACATCTGCTGTCTAGTAGTAGAAGCCTCTCTCTGTCACACACCAAAACAATAGTCATATGTTGTTAGATACACTGTGTTGAGAAAGCAGGAGTATGTTAGGTCAATTTCTTTATTGAGATAGTAAAAAATGGAACCTAAGTAGATAGCACCAGTCAACAGGACCTAAAATAGTATAATCTAATTATACAATAAAGTCATATTTTAAGTTGCATTTTACAACATCATATTTCCCCATTAAATGGAGTTTTTATCCCTGTCATTATGATCCAGTCTCCACAATGATATCTCTCTCGTGGTTCCCTTCCATTTCTGTGTAACCAGGCTGGAATCCTTGCTTGCGGAACTTCAAGGATGGACAGTAGGTCTGGCGTTGCTGAAATGCAGACAAAATACAAAGGTCTGAGAGACACCTTAATCCATCTCTCTCGGTGTGGGATGTGACCTCCACGAGACATGACAAAGAGAGTGAGAACATTGCTACAACTAACCACCCTCAGGTGATGGCGTAAAATGTGAAATGTGAAAATGGGGACATTTGTAGTTTGGCAGTACATATATCAACAAAATATGTGATGTTATTTTTTGTGAAATGACAGTAAAAGGCCTGTTATTACGGAAGGTAGTTCTGCATGAAAACATCTGGCCCAATGCTTTACTATGAGGCGTCTTATAGAAGGCAAATCAAATCGTGTGTCTGTGGTGTTCCTGTGTGGGTGTGGAACTTCGTTAGCACACACCCACCACACAGAGGACGGAGGTGGAGGTGGGGTGACGGTGTATGTACAGAGCCAGCACCACCAGGGCCAGGAGCAGTGCTGCGCCCGCGACCACTCCAGCTGTGGCGCCGGTGCTGGTGAAGCGGTTGTTGTATGTTGGAAAAGAGGACTCCACATCTGGAAGAGAGGGCCACGCATCGAAGCATAGTCGCTTTTATCCTATTTAATCTACCTGAGCCTTTTGTGTCACTTTATTAAAAAATTATTTATATTATAGTCTCGATTATATATATGTTGTATAAATCACACCTTGTTTGGTCAAAACATTACTCTCATTGTTCCCTTTATATTTGAATAAATATACGACCGTTTAAAATTCAGACAGCCCAGCCTCACCATTACTTTTACAGCCGGTCAGAGCTGGACCGACC
>OMKI01038555.1:7500-21991 GCA_900302315.1 Phycis blennoides
TACCTCCTGTTGCTATGGTGATCTGCCTCAGGTAATGTCCGTAGAACGGAAAGGGGAAAGACAGGGCGACCCTCTGGAAGGGAAAAGGTTACACCGGGATGAATGAACAAAGGATGCCTGTAGACTTCCGGTCAGAGCTGTGTAAAATGGCCGACCATTTTACCGTCCATTCAGACGTATCAAGACAGTTCCCGCTTCACGTGCGGCGCGAGGTTCTGGCCCCCGGAGCGCGTGGCCCACTCACCGGCCCGTGGGTCCGACTCACCGCAGCCTGCTTGTGTGTGTTGGACAGAATCCCGTGCATCCTCACTTGGCCGAGCTGCAGGTCGTCCATGTCTACCCAGAGTGCATCTGTGCGCCGGTCCCCGGGACCGAAGCTCCGCCGCACGTAGTAGCTACGGGAGTCCGCCTTTCACAGACAAGACAAGGACACGAAGGAAGCTTATTGAAACCCAAGCGGCATTAATAAAAGCGTCCTTGGCTGAGGTGCAGACGAGTGGACCCAATAACGTTTATTGTTCCTCCTGTTTTACATGAAACACTAAATCTATTCCGTTTCTTGACTGCGGTCCAAGTGCCGCAGCACTCGCCTTCCAGAAGGGGGCAGAGTTCAGCTTCAAATAAACATAAAACTTAAACAACTTCGAAATAGAAGTTAAAAACGTCTACAAACAGTGGCAGCCATGCGGTCCTAGGGTTATTCAAGGCTCACCACTAAGTGTGTCGCGTTGTCTGGCAGGGTGTCTATGGTAAGATCTCCCGCATGGACCTCCCTGCTCCTCCTGTTTCCACCTGGTGCTGACCTCTGGGCGTCGGTGGCGTCTCCATCCTCGGGGGCTGCACCGTCCCATCCTCGTTCGACACCACTGTAAGCACTGTCTGTTCATTCAGAGCACAACAAGAATATAACATGTATTGGATGGCACTTGAACATTTCGTCCTACGGTCGCCAGTGCTTGCCAAATAGCCCTTCGACTGATGCATATCTTTTAATTTGTTTTTTGTTTCCTGAAGAAGATCACTCGTACGATGTGGGGTAGACCCTTGTTCGAATATTTACGACCATTCACAATATTGTCTTGCGGCAATTTAAAAATAGTACGGTACGGCGGCGATGACGTCGCCTGCGGTATATAAAGCCTTCCGTGGGCGTCATTACTCGCGGGGTGTCTCATCTAACCCTACATGTCGTGAGCCTCCTATACTTTAAAGTTCGCTGTTTTCCGCTCCCGCTTTCAGTGAACTATAGGAGGTTGTCCGCTGGCGTTGGGAAAACAAAAAAAAAAAGCGTGGTAGATCACCCCGTCGTGCTCCGTGTTCTCGTCAGAAACGCCAGAGTCACGTGGTCGGCCTGGCCGCCGCGAAGAGTTCGCCTCTGCTGCTCTGGTGGTTCTGCGGGATGGATGATTGTGAGCAGAGCAATCTGAGCAGGGTGCACCCTGACTGTCACCTCCATTGTCAGTCTGGAAACCCCACGCTCACACACTTGATTGTCCGTCTGTTTGAATTGATCTTGATTGCCGTGCGGGTGTGTTGGTGTGACTCGGCCTGCAACACGCTGCAGGGTCCGACGTTTGGTCGGGACTGCAACATGTGAAGGGTTGAGCTGTGTCACACGAACGACGTCGTGTTTCTAGGATAAATCGTAGTCTACGGTACATTCTTTTACCGTGGGCAGGTATTTATTCCAGCATCTTTGCACTCTGCACTATTGCCTCCTGCTACACTTGAATTGCCGTTGTTTCATATGCGTGTATATATATATATATATATATAGTTTTTATATGCATCTACATCTGTATGTAGTAGATGTTTGTTTTACCTTCGCTTATTTTATAGTAGTTAATGTTTGTTTAGCTCGTTGTCTTGTTTGTGCTGTATGTCTAGTCCGTGTCTGTACATTGAGAGCATGGAAAAACCGGAGTCAAATTCCTTGTATGTTCGTGAACATACTTGGCGAATAAAGCTGATTCTGATTACAGGTGTGCAAAGAAATGGCGTTTCTATCGAACGAAAAGTAAGCTCTGCTTCACATTGTGTAGTGTGTTTTTGAAAGCCCGGTCACAAAACCCAGTTGAACCGCTAGCTGGGACCCAAGCTTTGTCCCCGTGAGTCTTATGGTGTCACACTCGCCACCGTGGGGGGCTGGGCACTAAACTACACAGGTCTCTCACCATTTTCCAATGTAGAATCTGCAATTTGAAGGTATGTGCAGTATTTGGGCATGTTTCCTTGTGAAATGCACTGATACTTGGCATTTATGCTGTTGGGAATTGGTTAAGCAGGCCAGTGTGACCCCACAGCAGCCTGTGTTCATGTTAACAAAGGAGTCCCAGGGCTCGGCTAGCCTCCTCAGAACTGACTCCTGCGTGTTAACGGAGCAGACCCAGGGCTTGGCTACCCTCCTCAGAACTGACTCCTGCGTGTTAACGGAGCAGTCCGAGGGCTTGGCTAGCCTCCTCAGAACTGACTCTCCTGCGTGTTAACGGAGCAGTCCGAGGGCTTGGCTAGCCTCCTCAGAACTGACTCTCCTGTGTGTTAATGAAGCAGTCCCAGGGCTTGGCTAGCCTCCTCAGAACTGACTCTCCTGTGTGTTAATGAAGCAGTCCCAGGGCTTGGCTAGCCTTTTCTGAACTGACTCAACTGTAGCACCGAAAGCCTTGATGTCACACAAACAAGGCTGTGTCCAAGTGTTTATATCACATGCTGTACAGTATGCAATACAAAACGAAATGACCCAATTAATCCTTCTCTTCTTTACACATGCTTTCAATACAAATCATTTTTTGCGATTTTCTCTTTTCAAAGTGTACGCCTACATAACTCCGCTGGACACGCAGCAGCGTGTTTGCATCCAGTCATGTCTGGTGGGATGCTGTGACAAGGCCACAATCAGAATTAAACCTCAATTTGCTTCATGTTTTAAATGGGAATATCGGGTATTTAGGCTAACCAACAATGCTCAAATAGAAATCCATCTAAGCAAGAGAGAAATGGTGTCTTAAAGCCAAGTCTCTGGCTGAGTAAATAGGCTGGCTGGTACCTGACCACAACATTTCTTGGAGTTTTTTTCTGAGGGCGGTCAGCAGAGGAGAGGACACACCCTTTCCTGAGGAGGCTGCTGGGACTGGCTCAGGTCCAGAGGGCTGAGCCTGCTGGGACAGGCTCAGGTCCAGAGGGCTGAGCCTGCTGGGACTGGCTCAGGTCCAGAGGGCTGAGCCAGCTGAACAGGACTCTTGGTCCAGTATTAGATCCACGGGCCGATTCCTGAGGGCGATTACAATCTGTGGGGCCAAAAGACGCAGTACCCAGATGATAGTTCTGGAGGAGTGGTGTTTGTTTGACAATGGAAATCTTGACTGTTTCAACAGTTCCAGGAATCCAGTGATGTGAGAACATGATAATATTGTTTTGATAACGAGGGGAGTTTCCATCAAATAAAAAAACATTACATGAGAACTGTTTTTCATAAAAGTAATCAATAATGACCGTGTCAGAAACACTTTCGCCACTCCTAAAATGGTATGCACGCTAATATGGAGGATGCTAATCCTAAAAACTGAAAATAAAAAGTACATTACGTATTTTGTGCTTTGAAGCAAACATCAGAAAACCCTGTGTTTCATATTATGAGTAACAGATACAAGCGTTTGTGACTTGTTCTTAAGACGTCAGAGCTGAGGCCACCTGCCACACAACTTATTCTGGTCCTTTGGGGTTCTGTGTTTTTATGGTCTGGTAGGAACGCTACATGGTAGGAAGAGCGAAAATAAGTCAGACGGAAGGCTAGTTAAAACAGCACAACCATAAATAAGAATGTGAAGAGTTGGAAAAGGGAAAGGACATGGCGGTGAACTGAGCTCGCCCGGTTGTGTATTATTTTGAATTCTAAACGTATTCATCGGGAACAAACCGTTACGACCTGACACCCAGTGTGACCTGCCGTGTCACTGCTGGGATACGGGGCTAGGGAGAACACTGGACGTACACAGCTGTTGAACCCTGAATGCACAGGCGCCGCCTGAACTTTGTTCCACTGAAGTCTGCGTTGAGTTGATACAAGCTGATATGGACTGTCACAGGTTCTGGTCTTGCCGGGAGTCAAAGAGGGAGAGGAAAGGAGAGGAAGTTCTAAATGTAAAGCTGCTGAAGGCTCCTTGTGGCTTGATGTTTAGAGGCGCATGCTTGCGGAGTAGGTTTTTTTTTTTATATAATGGTAGACTTTATTGTTAGCTAGGTCACTCGCTCAATAAACATTCCAGCGGTTTGCGTTACATTAAAGTAGAAGATGTTAATTACATTAACATGCACTACAACTGTCGAGACGAGCTACAATCTGAGCATAAGTTATTCTGCTCATTTTGGCCCCATTTCATTTTGGAACATGGTCGTCTGGCGAGGAGCTCTCAGCCGCTGGGCCCTTGGAGAGCGAGATGAGGTTAGGATGGACGGCCACAACAAATAACAGACTGCACCAAGTGTTTTTTAGAAGAAATAAGTCAGTGGTCAATTTCATTTTTGGATCTGATCTAAATGTAATCCCAGCTAAATACTCTGTCTGATGCGAATGTCTGGTTTGTGTCAGTCAGGGGAGACACAGATATGGCAGATATCAGTGACTCGTAGTACAACCTTTTGGCGGCTCAATATCCTCCAGATCAGTAATCCTCCGCTGGTGGGAAGCAGAGCTTATGCCAACCCTCATCTTCACAAAGAAGTCCGTGAATTAAGAACTGTTTCAATGTCAATTCAAGTTCAGATCAAACTGTCACAGTTTTATCCTTGCTCAATGTTTTTAACAATACATAGGCATTGTTGATCACTGCAATACCGATGAATAAATGTTGTAATCATTTTTGGGTTGTGACTTAATGGCCCATGTGGGTCCTGAGGTCAGACAGAGAACCCCTGCTCTAGATAAGAAAATAAAAACATAACTAAATTACGCTGCCACTAAGTTTATGTCTGAGCACGACGAAAACGTAAGGACATTGACTCGGAACCGTCGGACACGACAAGACAAAAATACGTCCGAGGAGAGGGAGAGGAAACGGGAGCTCACCTGTCTGCCGTTCAGCCCACACTCTTCCCACCTTCGCTCCCGTGAGGAAGAGGAGCAGCGCGACCCAACTGAAATACATGTCCAGCATGCAACACAACACAACACAAAGCCCTGAGTAGGTTCTCTCTCTGCGTCCTCCCCACAGCCCAGAGACCTTGCCCTCTGAATCCCACTTCTGCACTCTTCTGATCTCTCTCTCTCTCTCTCTCTCTCTCTCTCTCTCCACATCCCTCTCTCCCCCCTTTCTCTCTCTCCTCCTCTCTCTCCTCTTGCCACCCTTTGTTGCCATGGTGATAACAATGACAGCGGAATCAAAAGGCGAGACAGTTGCAGCTAAAAAAAAAAGTTATTGCTGTTAAGCTCTTGGTTACTTTGGTTGTTTTTATTGTTTTTGCAGTTTTAACCTCTAGGTCCTCCACAGTATTGTGTTTTAAGTTCTGTTGGAGGTCTTTCAAGTCCTTTCAGTATTGACTGCATGGGGGTGCCCCCTTCTGTGCGGGAACAGAATGGCTGCAGTAAACATTTGATAGAAATACATTTAATTGTTTTAACGTTAATTCCTTTTAAATGTTACGGGTTTAGGTTTAATGGTTAAAAATAGTTATGCAAAGCATTGGACTAGTGCCAGCATTAATTTATTAAAATCTATGAATCTTTTACATACTTCATGCCGTTAGCCTACTTAAAAATTCAAGTCAATACGTCAAGTATTTTCAGCCCTACATGACATTAGTCACTTTTTTAATCGTTTTTTTGGGGGGGTCTTTTAACAACCAGTAGGTCAATAAAAATCTAACTTAACAAGCACTGTGGTCGGCTCCATTGTTTCCCTCGGTAAGTGCTTACATCTCTTTACTAGATTTTGTCTTTTTTAAGAAAACTTGGAATCCCTGACAAAACGATCAAAGCTCAGCCCCGTTTATATTCTACCTGCAGCTGGGAATACGATTTATCTCTCACCACAAACAAAGTGCACAATAGAGCCAAACAGCTGGTGAAATGAGACTGTATTCAAATGACTTTTAACAAATGAGCAAAACAACTTCCTATTCGTTCGGGTGGCGATGGGGGCTTCAGCCTCTTCTCAGTGAGTCAGATCACTTTGCTCAGCTCAACAATAAGCCAGCTCTTTCTGCTCACAGCTTTGTTGATGAATTAATGCTTCCAATGGGTCTAGGTATTCTGTCCGCAATTTTGGTAATTTTCTTTATTTGTTATTCAAAACAATTCAGGTAATAATAATAATAATAATAATAATAATAATAATAATAATAATGATTATAGTTGTAATGCATTCATTGTGTCTGCACTTGAGATAAATATTTATAGTTTTGTTTGATCACAGACACTAACATAACATAACACAATAACGTCTACCAATATATGTGTCTGTGATCAAAGAAAACCATAAATATAAAAATTATTATAATATAGATGTATATAAAAAATCTGTTGAAATGTCCCAAAAGATTAGGGAGTGCTAGGTCCCTTTTGTGGGCTGAAGCCTGAGGTGTGAATTAGGAGGATCAAAGGTGGATTTACCTGGTCCGCTCCTGCAGGCCAGCTCAACAAGGCGTGGCACAGGGCAGCTACAACAGTGGAAACGTGGGTGACAGCGTGAGGCGCTCACAACTGTGGACACATTAGTTATCATTATTATCCTTGCTACTCCTTTTTGCGTTTTGCGTCAACTTTGAAAATGAACACGATTGGATTTAGGAAATCATGGTTTTGTGTGAGGCGATGAATGCATGATAACTCCATAAACGGCCACATTGACGGCGTGCGAGATAGGATGCAGCGCAGCGAGCGAGAACAAAGTCCTGCTCCTTCACGCAGGGGCGGAGACGAGCGCCGCGCTGCCCAATCAGATCCCTCCCCGGGCATAGCCACGCCCTCTTCCACGTCGACTCCGGTTTTCGCCATATTCTTAACCAAATGCTCGACACTGTCCGGACAGTGCAAAGTTGTGTTTAGTTTTGGTGGAATAAACCCATTCCTGAAGAGGACCTCCATTACCAGGGATACAAATCTTAACCCGCAACGATGAACATCTTCAGACTAACGGGAGACCTCTCTCACCTGGCTGCCATCATCATCTTGTTACTCAAGATATGGAAGACCAGGTCGTGTGCAGGTAAACCACCAGCTGACTCACCAGAGATGGACTAGCTCCCGAAGAACCACCTCTAGTCTGCTCACATAACCAGTAGTCAACCAGTAGTCGACCAGTGGTCCACCAGTGGTCAACTAGTGGTCAGTAGCAGACCTCCCATTCATTTGAATGAGCAATAAGCTAACCTTTAACAGGCACCCAGTCAGTCATATACAGTATTCCACATATGAACAGCCACCTTTTATTAGCATTGATCATGAGGTGTTTTCCACTGAGACATTAGTTAGCTCCACAGATGTACGGCTGTACGGAGCGCCCTGTGCTAGCTCATACAGCGGTCTGCTAGCTCTACTGGCTAGCTAGCCTCTGTCCAGCTAGCTGGCTAGCTCTGTGTAGCTAGCTGGCTAAGCTAGCGCCAACAACCACGGAGCCCCACGACCGATCCGTGTTTAAAACCGGGCGATCAGGTCTACTGGCGGCGGTGTTCGTGGACACGTTAACACTTCAGTGGTCCACGCTGTCGGTAGGGTGGTCGTCCACGCAGATACCGACGTCTAGGCTAACTTCGGTTTTTTTTTGGTTCTTCTGACGTGGCGATCTAGAAAGCACTCCGGAAGAACCGGACCTCAAGACTCTGGCAGTACTGTTACCAAAATAAGAGTCTGTAGCTATCAACCTAGTGTTGGTATTGGAATAAAACAAACTTTGTTAACATAAAGCAACCCCCTCTGTGTATTGAGTCACTGATCGCCATCAGAGCATGCAAACAGACCTTTAGCCTTGAGCGATCTTTATCTCTCAAAAGCTCAACCCTACTCAAGGAGTCCAAGCGAAGCGCACCACGAATGCCTTTCTAACATGTTTGAAAACGTTAGCGTGTGCAACACATGCTATGTTTTCACGCATGTTTAGTGCATCTCAACATGATCCCGATCAGATGTGGTTCTGTGGTCTAAACGACTTGCTCTGTTTGTTTTCAAGGCATCTCTGGAAAGAGTCAGATTCTGTTTGCGTTGGTGTTTACCACACGGTACTTGGACCTGCTCACCTCCTTCATCTCCCTTTACAACACCAGCATGAAGGTAATTGCCGAGATGATCTACTGGCCCAATTAGAAAGTGAAAGTGAAGTGCAACCCTTAACGTTGTGGTCTCTCCACCAGGTGATCTACATCGGCGCCGCCTACGCCACCGTCTACCTGATCTACATGAAGTTCAAGGCCACGTACGACGGCAACCACGACAGCTTCAGAGTAGAGTTCTTGGTGGTTCCCGTCGGAGGGCTCGCTGTGCTCATCAACCATGACTTCTCTCTACTTGAGGTTTGTCATCTTCTTCTCTTCTGTGCGCAGAAAGCTTCGGTGGTCAGCGGTCACCACCCGCCCTGTTTAAACCATGCGCTTTGTACCGCCCCCCCCCAGATCCTGTGGACCTTCTCCATCTACTTGGAGTCTGTGGCCATTCTTCCTCAGCTCTTCATGATCAGCAAGACGGGCGAAGCGGAGACCATCACCACCCACTACCTGTTCTGCCTGGGCCTCTACCGGACCCTCTATCTCTTCAACTGGATCTGGCGCTTCTACTTCGAGGGCTTCTTTGACATGATTGCGATTGTGGCGGGTGTCGTCCAGACGATCCTCTACTGTGACTTCTTCTACCTGTACTTCACCAAAGGTCAGTTGGGTTTCTGCGGCCGAGCGTGTGCGTGTGCGTGTGCGTGTGTGTGTGTGTGATGGAGGTCTAGGGAATGCCAGACATTTAGCCCTTGACGGCAACTCCTGAGCGGGGGGGAATGGATCTGAACAATGTGCCGTTTGAGGGCCGGGATGCTAGATCATCTTGACGCCAGCGCCCGCCCGTGTTGCAACATTACGCATCGTCATTTACCACACGAATATTAACCCGCTCTGAAATGTTCCCTCCCCAAGTGTTGAAGGGCAAGAAGCTGAGCCTCCCAGCGTAGGCGGGGCCTCAGCGGACGGCGCTCCCAGCACTCAGGGCCCTATGGAGATCGCACCGTGGAACAACGCCGACCGGGAGCTGCTGCAACGGGGAGCCGGCGGAGAGGGAACATCTAGAGCATTATTGATGGAACTGGTAACACGGCATCAAGCACCAGAGCTGAACAAAGGTCGCCCACGTCAACACTTCACCCTCCTGGATTTCTGTGTTGAGCTTTTTCGCCTTAACCCCGCCCCCCTTCCATTGCTGTTCAAATAGGAGAAAAGCTTTTTTTGTACATGCAAGATGTATACGTTTTTTAAAAAGGTCACAAATAGGGTTGACTCTGAGATGAATGCCTTTTTGAACAATGAAATACATAAGTGTACAGTCCTGGTCAGATCAGAATAATGGTTTTCGGTGCCTGATAAAGATTAATGTCCCATTTCCAGAGTTTTTTGTATTTATTTTTTACTATAGGCTAGTGATGATTTTCTGTCATATGGCATATTGTTTGGTTATCCATTTTGTTTACCATAAACACTACGATGGATGTATCATTTGTAGCTTTTTAAAATGTTGTTATAATGCATTTATGCTACATATCCATTTTGTAAAAATCTGAAATCACTGAGTAAATTTTTATAGGCACATGGTTTTTATTGTCATGATACAATATTTTGTAATTTGGGGTTCCAAGATGGATTGTGCCACTTAGAAATGCATCACATACGTTGTGATAACTGTATTTCTTTCAGTCTTTTGCTTCAAAATGAAATTCCAGATCATCATCAATCTTACAAAATCGTGGTCATTATCTTACAAGCCCAAGCGGTGGCGAGTGGCAGATCAGATGTCCAGAGATTCACGATCACAGACCGTCGCTCGGCCGTTGCACAGCGACAGAGGACAGGCGTGGCCGGAGTCCCTCTGACTGATTCAGTAGTGCCAAGACTCACCGGTTCTGTCTGACGGGTTCATCCCCTGGCGGTGGGGCCGGTCAACAGTGGGACAGACGATTGATGACGGATGATTGATGTGACATTTTAAAATGGTGTTGATCGTGTGTTTACATGCGTCAATTTGGGCTCGATTTAGTCAAGAGTGCTTCATTTATTCTTATTCCACAGTCTCCCATCAAAATGCAGTTATTCCTTTTAGAACAAATTTTTGTCCTTTTTTTTTTTTTTTTTGCATGGCATTCACCTTCATTAAAAGATTTAAGAGAAACATCCGTCGGCTGGGTTTGTGTTATTGTGGATGAGTGCAGCCTCAGCACATCATGCAGTCCATCTTGTCGGGACTGCAGAGAGTGAAGGGTTAACCCGGTCCTCCCGTCATTCGGTGGTACCTGACTGACGGAGGCGCGTGACCAAAATAATCTTCCAAGTTTCCTACACGAGTGGCTCTCAGGTGGACTCACCTCAGCCTGGGAAAAAAACACGCATGTAAATAGTATTAAAATAATGACCTGCATGCTACCAAACCCGGGCCTCTACACCCGGCTACTGGCTTTAAACTCTGCAAGAATCCTGTGGGGGCCAGCTCTAGATATAGCTCTAGATTTAGCTCTAGATATAGCTCTAGATATAATTGCTCCACCACATCTGTATTCCTGTGCTCTGGCTCCCCTTCTTGCAGAAGGACATCAGGATTACGACTGCGTTGGTTCCTTGAGTGCTGCACAGGTCATGCCTTGGTTGAAAACACGGCACTTTTTCAAGGCCAAGGGACGTGCTATTAATCAGTTCTTGTTCATCTAATTCCAGTGAAACACTAGTCCACATCCTCAGGGTGCATCTCAATGAAACTACGGCTGAGTCGTTTTGTTTACTGCGGCACCTGTTGAAGTCCTAAACGTCTGGGAATGGGAATCCCGTTGGCGAGTCACGCAGGAGGTTATTCTATCTACAGCGACCCTGAGAACTATCAGACAGTACGGTTAGCGCGCGCGGTCAAACCATTATCCCGACGTTAGCGATTGAGCAGCCACCGTGGCAAGAACAACGATATGAAAGATGACGCATTACCGCTGCGTGGAGTACAGAGGGCTTGCCAGGCGATGGCGGTGGTGAAAGAACAAGCAGACAGGAGACAGGAGACGGCGACGGACAACAGGGCCAGACCAGAGAGAACGCACAGGAGAACCACGCCTCCGGCTGACAGGAGGACAGCTGGGACAATAGGATAGATTTTAATGTTCATTCATGTTTTTGAAATATGACCGATACACCTCTGGCATTACATGAGCTGGATATAAAACGTGTAAAAGGTTCAGCTCAGGTGACCTACCCTCAAAGACAGCACAGCCCACTGCAGTCACAGCACTGGTCATCAGGGCAAACACTAGGAACAGGCCAACAGGTAAGGCAGCCAGGGCACAAAACAGCATCACTGACAGTGCCAACACCGGGTGGCTGTCGAGGTACTGCCCTATTTCTGTACACATCAGGCCTGACATCTGTGTTCAGGAACAGAAGGGAAGAAAGACGTCGTTACACCATGTTGATGTTGTTCTATGAAAAACAACAGTTACGCATGCTGGCCACAAGGGGGCGGGTCATCTCTTCTGACTGGCTGCCTTACTCATGCTGACCACAAGGGGGCGGGCCATCTCTTCTGACTGGGCTGCCTTCCTATACTATTTTATCAACATACTTGGCGCTTTACATCACTGGCTTATCAGATGATCAGATATTTACATACATTAACCAGTCCAATTAAGTTGGGATATGAAGGGATGAATAACGTCTTTCCTGATGTGATATTTTATACCAACCTTGGGGTCCCTATAAAGCCTCTCCGTCAAGGTCGCCCACCCTTCCTGAATCCGATTCAAGTCCTTCATACCAGATGTTTGTCATTTATCTAAAATGAGAAAAGATAAATAGACCGACGTTTTTGTTCTTAACGTCTCAATTGAAGTGCTGATTATTTGTTGCTTCATTCATTGAAAATGTATTTAAAACCGCCAATGCACTTTGCGAACAACAATTATTTGATAGTCACGGAAAGCATAAATAACACGTGGATGATAATAATAAAACCATAAATAACACGTTTGGCCAAGAAATTGTGCCAATGTTTGTAACCTTGGTTTGGCCGACCAGGCACCGACCGACGTGTTAGCTATTGTACAGTCATGACTGTAAAGCACTCAAGACTCACTAAGTCTGACTAAGTCACCTAAGGTGGTCCGCAGCCGCAGGGAGACGCAACACTCACCAGAGCTGCGTTCACAGTTCCAGCATTTCACTGTAGTTAGTTTGACTTGCGGTCAAATTACTCACCAGGTTTAGTGAGTTGCCAGATTACTCGGATATTATCCCCCGTTATATATTATATTATATTTACATTAATATTATTTCATTTGTAGCCCACTGTTGCATGCGCAATAAGCAACATGTCTGTGGAGAGCAGGCGGCTGTATATGTTGCACCATCCCATAATATATTCCACTATGAGATCAGTGCAACCAACTCGTGTACTAGTGCTCTCCGTGTGATTTTCCAGTGTGTGGTGTGGATAGTTTTCTAGTGTGTGTGTTTCATATTTTTGTTGGAAGCTCATTGCCACATGCATATTAATTAATTAAGTAACACCAGCGGCAGTCATTCATGAAAACGAAATGCTTGAATTCCTCGTCAAAAGAAAAATGGTGTGAGCCCACTGATATGATCCACAAATGACGTCAACGTTTAGCAGCGAGGCCATAATGTGCCCGTGCAATGTGGCTGAAATATTGAACTCATCACCCGACGGATATCATCAGCACCAGCATCCCTGCGACCTCGCGGCGGTGGGGAAAACCGCTCGGCCACTCGTCCGGACGCTCCCCGCCGCGTTGGGCAGATGGAGTCAGGCGGCCAACCGGTCTGCGGCAGGGAGTCCCCCCTGTGGCGCCCCGTAATGCACGGGCCCCACCTGCTGCGGCGGCGGCGGTGGACATCGAGGTCCTGCGTGGCGTGCAGCTCAGCCCCGGCGGTGTCTTCAGCGCCCCGTGAGAGAGGGCTCTCTCTGGTGATGCGTTTCCATCACGGCCCCCCTGGGTGATAGTAATGCGTGGGGCTCCTGGCTGTTGTCAGAACAACCCAAACGGCACGGCGTGTTTTCTGTTGTTGTTGTCGCGCTGCGGAAGGAGGGAAGGAGGAAGGAGATGGCGTCGAGGCGAGACGGCGAGTTATTTGTGCCCTTTGTAGCTATGGGCAATTTTAATTAATCACGCTCCTTTGTATCGAGTAAAGGCTGAGCTTTTGTTCTGAGACTGGAGAGTGGAAGGGAAACAGGGGAGGCCTACTTACCTTGCTAGACTGTTAAATACAGCAAACCCAGTGACCCGAGCCTCCGAGTTATAGAATCAAGTGCAGTAAGAGGAACACAACCTTGCTATGCCGCACACCTGTGTGTGTGTGTGCGTGTGCGTGTGCGTGTGTGTGTGCGTGTGTGCGTGTGCGCGTGTGTGTGTGTGTGCGTGCGCGCGTGTGTGCGTGTGTGCGTGTGTGTGTGTGTGCGTGTGCGTGCGTGTGTGTGTGTGTGCGTGTGTGTGTGTGTGCGTGTTGCATGTGCGCGCGTGTGCGTGTTGCGTGCGTGCGTGTGCGTGTGTACACACACATTTTATTCAGCACGGATTTCGGTGACTGTCCAGTGATAAACATATCACTGTACATTATGATATCATCAATATGCTGAATATCACAGAATGTTAAGCATTGAAAGTGAACAGCTTTACTTCTCATTGCATTTGCAAGACTCGTCTGCCTGCACTGGAGGTCAGCAGGACAGCCCAGAGTGTGTTTGTCGCCACGCCGGAGCGATCAGATTCCACTGCTGTCACTGTGCTCTCAGACACACAAAGACACGGTCTGACTGAACGAGGACGCCATTGTCCTCAATTAAAAGGAGATGATTATTGGACTCTTCAGCTGCACACAAATAACTATTTCTGGGATTTATTCTCTGCCTGTTCCACATCTGCAGAGCGTCAGGGCACTGAGCAGACCCACAGATATGACCAGCGCTGCACCAGGGTCCATGAACACTGAAACCAGGAAACAAACAGGTTTATGAGATGACTTCACACTACAATACATTTTTCGCCAATCGCTTTAGTTTGTCCCCTTTTATTCCTGCGGGCAGCTCCAGTTTATGAACCCCACGCCCTATCTAAAGGCAATAAAAACAACAACAATGTGCAGGCAGAAACTCCGCATGAACCCCAAACCGTTGTAAAATGTGAACGAAGATCTTCCCATAAAGCCGCGGCTGCTCTACAGGACCCCTCGTCCCCTCCAGACACGTTGAGCTGCTGCTCGGGCCGTGGATGCTCTCAGTGGAACCCCCGGTCTCGGTTATTGAACAACACCGGAACCCCGG
>OMKI01038587.1:0-10000 GCA_900302315.1 Phycis blennoides
AGACCAGTATTTCCAGGAGTGCGTGTGTGTGTGTGCGTGTGTGTGTGCGTGTGCGTGTGCGTGTGTGTGTGTGTGTGTGTGTGTGTGTGTGTGCATGTGTGGGTATGTGTCTGTGCGTGTGCATGTGCATCTGTGTGTATGTGTGTGTGCGTGGCCATGTGTGAGGCACCCCACACTCACACTCGCTTAGTCTCATTCTGGGATGTCGACATAGGGGCATAATTTGCGATGTCACAAGTAGCTTGACCCTATCACTGTCCAATATGCAAATATATGTAAATAGTTGACCATGTTTGTCTCAAGGGGAAAGGGGTTGTTGGTGTGTGTGGAGGGATCAGAGCAAATTGATGGGCTGACAGCCAGGAGGCCAATCATTACTTGGTATGAAAAGCTAGTTAGAGTCTAAATATCAACGACAATGCAATTTTCATCTTACTGGACACTGGATTTGCATACAGAGGATTAAAATGCAGTCTGAATCAAGTCAGGATTGTATGTCATGAGTTAAATGGAATAAACCAATGTCAAATGCTTTGATGGCATTGTGATGTTGAATATGCACATAATTAATACTCATAACGTTTGCATATAACGATTAGAATCGGTGCACAAAAAGTAGCTGGTGGTCACTTCAGCGCTCCGAGGGACTGAATGGAGAGAGTGTGTCCACAACGCGCCGCCTGTTGTTTCTCAAGAACAAAAGTTTGACTGGCGCTTTTGTTTTGGAAGAACTTGTGAGTTTAGTGTGTAATATATATATATATATATATATATATATATATATATATAATGAATTCACGGCAGGAAAGCAGGAGCAGAGCCGAGCGAGGGGCGAGATTGGGAATCAAGAGATTTTCCGACAAGCCGGAGGAGGCAGCGGGGAAAGGGGAGCCCGGGGGTCAGTGATGGATTGCGCTCGGTGAGCGAGGCAGAGGACTTGGAGTACTTTTCTCCACTGTCCCCATTCGTCCCATTTGTCTCTGTCACGGCCCAATACAGATGTGTGTGTGCGGCTGGCTGCGGGGAGTTCATTTTGAGGAGGGGTAGTGGGTATTAAAGCACACTCTCTTGCAATCATCGCTCCAATCTGCCGTCTAATTCCCCCCCCCCCCCCCCCCCCACCCACCCCGACCCGGGGAAAAGATCCACTTGTGGCTAAATGATGTTCTAACAACAGGTGCTCTGTGGAAACTTGTGAACATTTTTACAAGGAACAAACTCACGCCGTGTCCGTGCTCGCCGGCGCACAGTGGGGAATACCAGGCGGGATGTTTAAGCATTAGCAAACAGAGTACGTTTTGCGCTCGTATGAAGAACATTCGGCTGTAGAAACACCCTTCCTCCTGGTGCCGCCTCCATCCAACCAATCAGAGACACTGATCTCTGGCCACACATCAGCTGAGATGTCCTTTTGCAACAAGCCCATCCACTCCGTCCTCCTCTTCCTCCTCCTCCTCCTCTTCCTCCTGCTCTTCCTCATCCTCCTCCTCTTCCTCCTCCCCCTCCTCCTCCTCCTCTTGTCCTCCACTCCCTTCAGAGAAAATAAATTGCCTTCGCTGTGATTGGGTCAAAACAACACAGAGATGTCATTATTCCACTGCAATTGATCATACCTTGGGAAACACCAAGTCAATAGTTTCTATAATTGCAATGTCTTCAGAGCCTCTGCAGGCCTTCGCTGAGCAGCCTCCCCCGACCCCCTCCCCGTCCTCCCCCTTCTCTCTACTGATTGGTATTTTCTCTTTTTTATATTTGATATTTCATCAGTGTCCTTGGCTCCGCTGAGTTATTATTTCATCTTTGTCGGATTTGGGATCTCTTGAACCACGGATTTGTAATTGTAATTCCTTGTATTAGAGCATTGACAACGCCTGTTTTCCGAGCAGATTAACCACAATGAAGAGCCCTGGTTTGACATCAGCTTTCATGGCATCTTTTTGAACCAAACCTCAGAATTCTTGTCCTCTTAGCGTCACAAGTGAATGCACGTTTCAGATGTGCAGAGCAGACACAATTAGGAATTGTTGTGGATGGCGTAGGAAACTACATGTCAAGAGTGATTCATAAAGAATAGAAAATAGGATGTTTTGAGATTTAAAAAAATGTACTCTCTGACTTTTGTGTGCATCATTTTTCTCAACTATTCTAAATCTTTACAAGAAACTTGAAAGTCATTGAAACTGATATGTTGCTGCCAATGCTTCTCCAACGAGGGAGCCGGTTCAGAGGGAGAGAACCCTCGTGGTGATCGGCAGTGTTGTGCCTGAACGCGTTCATTGAACGATAGTTCATGAACGCGTTCATATTTTGGGCGAACGTGAACTGAACGTACTGTATTACTCCCTGATGAACGTTACTGTGAACGCGTTCATTTTGGTGTCTGTGAACGGCACGCTCTCTCAGTTTAACTTTGTTCAATAGGGTGCCAAATTTCTATAGAGCCTCCCAGGCGAAAACCCGGCAAAAACACACCGTAAACAGGGCTTAATAGCGCAGGGGTGCCCAACCAGTCGATCGCTGTCTACCAGTCAATTGAGTTGCAGTCGAAGTGTGAAACAGCGCCAAAATGTAGTGGCCGAGCGCGGTATTGCATGGAGATTCTCGGGGCCCCTTCAGCAGTCTAGTTTTGAGTACCGTATGTTGTTTGTCAAAGAGAGAGCAAGTTTTTCCTCATGTTTTTGAGAATATACTGGAGGGGTGAAAGCTGCAGCTGCTAGTGTGGACTGAATGGACAGCAACAAAGCCTTAAAGCAACAATGGGGAAAGGCAGTCCCCTCAATGCTAATGTAAACCCTGGTTGGATAAGGATTCAAAATTGGATATGAAGATGAAATCTGACGCATAGTTTCAGTGTTAAAACTGATGAAATAATTGCTGTCTGTGGTTCTATATGGGCTGTGGCAATAATTTTGAAAAATGATAGCTCGCAGCAACATATTGAAAAAAAGAACTATGAACTAGTTCATTTTTTGGAACTGTGAACTTCAGTTAAAAATTTTGAATTATGAACTATGAACTGAACTAGTTCATTTTAAAATGTGTGAACTATGAACTGAACTACTTCCTGTAGAAAGTGAACTTTCCCAACACTGGTGATCGGCCCACCGAACCGGAAGCCAGAGCGACGGTTCTGGTGAAACGTAAACGTAAAGGTGAGCTAACGCCGCGGCTGCAGAGACAAAGGTACGCAGCACAGGTGAATGAACATCGAGTCCACTCGGGTTGAAGTGAGCTCAGGTGTTTTTTAGTGTTTTTTGGGGGGAACTTATTGCACAGAGTCAGCTCATGCAGGGCCAGGGTGGCAGTACAGGGCAGTTTAAAGGATGGATACGTGGTGCTCTGCACAGATTACCGCGGCGCACAAAGGCAAAGCATGCTGGGACTCGCTTGGAGTTTAATGAAACAGTGTTCATGCTGCGCGGGTCTAAACCGCCCGTCTGTTAGCTCTCACCCGCCACCGTCGCGGGGAGGAGGGGGCTGAAATGTGTGCACAGCGCATGTAATGGAAATCATTCCCCATCGCACGGTGTGTGTCCAGTGTTAATGCTTGTTCAACATAGGCTTTTTTTTTTTGGTGCTTTCTATTTTTTATTTTATTTTTTTTTTGGCTCTGAGCATACATCCTGCATAAAACATAAGACAGACGCACACACGAGACAGACGCACACACGAGACAGACGCACGGCAAGCGCAGAACCACAAGCCGGCCCGGCGTGCAGAGCTGCTCGGAGACGCCGGGGCTCGCCTGCCTAAAGTCTGCCGAGCATTTGGGGATTCAGTGAGTCTTCTAAACATTTCTTCTTCCAATTTTTGAGGTGCATATTTCAGCTCGTAATTTATTACAAATTGTGCATCAAATAGACATAGACAGCTCACTCGCACGCGCACGCAAGCACACGCGCACACGCACACACACACACACACACACACACACACACACACACACACACACACACACACACACACACACACGCACACGCACACACACTCACACATACTCCCAAACAAACACAGCAGATGGTTACATTAGAGACTGGTGATATGGACACAAAGCTGCAAGCTTGATGTGCGAGATGTGTGTGTGTGTGTGTGTGTGTGTGTGTGTGCGCGTGCGTGCGTGTCTTCAATGCATTAAACACTAGCCCACTGTTGGCGAGAGGCCCTCTCTCAGCACCTCGTACGTATCACACAGCTAATTAATGAGTTACCTGAGAGAGCGGGAAGAGATCCTCTGCTGCTCTAATGGGAAATCCACCCGTCCTGGACCAGCCAAACTAATGGAGAGCGTTACCGGGCCCCAGCAGAACCTTGCCAGAACAGTGCGTCCGCTGCCAGAGCACAGAAGCACGCAAGACAACAAACAGATAATGATACACTAGAACAGGGCTCCTGGATAGCCACGTTGAATGAGTTAATAATGAATGAGAAAATGAGAGGGTAATAAAAATATGTTATCAGAAAGGAGTAGGAATAATCATGAATGTGCTTCCCATGCCTGTGTGTAGTGTATGTATACCTATAGGTACACTTGTGCTTCTATATGGTTACATAAAGTTCATCCATAATGAAAACAAGTGCCTTGCATCTCTGTTGTGAAAGGAGACATTTCAGCGACCTTTGTTGCTGCAAAGCTAGTCCATCCTTATGGTTGGAGTACTGGTACTCTGGTGGTGCGATGGTTACCACGGACACCGCGCATCAATCACTGTGCCAGATAAAAGTCTATCTGCGTAGAAGGAGCTCGGTCCCTTACACTTATTGAGTTCTATATTCTGTAGTGTTGAGTACATGCAAGGTTTTGAACATGCACACAATCGCACACAACTTTGAGCATCGCGAGACTTTGAAGTGGGATGGAACTCTTGCTGGAGAAGAGTTCCATCAAAGGACCTGTATGCTAAACTTAGAGGAGACGCATGATGAAAGCCTTTCATAGACATCATTATACCGGGGGCTTTTGAAGACGGCCTCTCTGACAGACATGTGTCCTTCATTGCCGGTGTGGGCGTCTCGCAAGGACGTTATGCAATGCCCAAAAAACATTCAAACAAACACACTGAGCTAATTGTACTGACAGGTAACACCACTGCTCCTTTCCTTTTTTTAAATCCTGTAAAAGTACACATTCTAAGATATTTTCCTGCCAGTTTTGAATATCCTCCTCCTTCTGAATCGTTTAACACCTCCGTCAACTTAAGCCCCTCTCTCTCTCTCTCTCTCTTTCTCTCTCTCTCTCTCTCTCTCTCTCTCTCTCTCTCTCTCTCTCTGGGCGAGCGCGGCTCGCCCGGGGTTGCTCAGTCACTTTACATCTTGTCAGGCACAATACTTTCACGGGCGTCCCCTATTCCCCAGTGGCAGTGACCTCCCTCTGTCTCGCTGATCTCTATGATACCCAAACACCCCGAACAGCCCCCCCCCCCGCCGTCATGACAGGGCTTGTAAGAAGGCACCCGGCCATATCATAATCCAGGATTCCCCCCCAGTCGACCTGAGCTCAGTCGTGTTGACGTGGTGCCACAGTTCTCCATCCGTGCGCACGAAGGGGCCGGGTGGTGGTGGTGGTGGAGGTGGTGGTGGTGGTGGAGGTGATGATGGAGGTGGAGGGCAGGGATTTCTCAACCTCCTGGTCCATTAGTCAAAGTGCAAGACAACACTATTACCGAAGACCAGGAGGGTTCTTTTGTTTTGTTTTCTTGACGGAGTCTGAAGTCTTCTGTCGTTTGCCGTTATACAGCCAAAGGCCTCTCCCACTTTCCCCTTGTTGAAATATTCAGGCGGTGTTCATGAAAAGCACGTGCTTTGTTTCAATTTGCCCTGCTTGTATATGTGTGGGCTCGTACATAATTTATCGCCTTAAGCGCGATAACGTTTTTCTCATCCTTTTCGGTCCTCTTGCGTTACGAATCACTGAGACTCAAATGATGCTGAAACCGGAAGAGAAACAGAACGAGACGAAGCTGGCGTTGGGTTTGGATAAAGCTTGGCGTCGGCCCGCTGAGCAGCAGTCGGCAGCGTTATCCTGAAGCGGGCACCGCTCTCCGCTCGGCTGTCGGCCCCGCGGTAAACACACTCACAACACAGCAGCTGCTGACCGCTGCACTTTACGCAACTTCTCTTCCCCCCGGTGGGCTTCAGCCGCGGAGATGAAGGCCATGTTTGCACTTGAAGACGACGGGTGAAGGTGTGTGTGTGTGTGTGTGTGTCGAGACGAGAGGGGCCGCGGCGTGCCGGCTGGCGCCGGGGGTGGGCTCCCGGCCCCCGCGACGCGTCTCTGTGGTTTCCCTTCACAGATGGAGGCAAGCGCCCCCCAGGACGAGTGGAGACCGAGCCAACGCTACGAAACGGCGATGACCGCGGCTCCCAGCCGGAAGAGCCGCAGCGGCGGTGGAAGCGAGAGGCCCGTGGGATGGCACCGGGCGCGCGCTACAATACATAATTAGTCAGGAACATCTGGCGAGAGGAGGTTCTCCCCCGGTTCTTCGGCAGGGCCGCGGATCTTAAATCACTCTTTCGGCCTGGAGGGAGGAACGGCGGCCATAGGCTGTTGCACGCGTTCGCTTTGATGGATCTTCTGTAGTGATGGTGCCGAGGTCCACCTGCACGCCTCCACATGGCGGTGGTGGTGGTGGTGGTGGTGGTGGTGGTGGTGGCGGTGGTGGTGGTGGTGGGAATGGGGGAGTATCAAATCATTCAGAACTAAAACGCGTAGATCTCAAGAGTCATAACTTCACGCTGCTTATCTGTGTTCCCTTTAAAGATACGTCTGTCGCGTCGGCGGCCGACTGAAAAACAAACCCAGAGCTCCTCTCCAAGACCGACGGAGCGCCGGTGATCTAATCGTCTGTGCGGATGATTTTGTTGAAACGCGGGAACATGTTATCTCCCGCGAAAGGCGTCCAGAAGCTGAGGCGGTAGACGCACGCTGGGAGTCATCTCGTCGTCCGCGGAAAGGGGAAGGGATGGGGTTCTCTATCTCTGTCGGCGCATCAGCGGGCCGGGGTTTCATCACAGCGGAACCAACGCTGAAGCTCCACACACCACCAGATTGGATTCCTTGATTATTTTTTTTTTTAGCGCGGGGGTCCCTGTCACCATTTAATGAAAATCAGTTTAGAGAGAAGCGTCATGATGATAAGAGACAGAGAGAGAGAGCGAGGGAGAGAGAGAGAGAGAGAGAGAGAGAGAGAGAGAGAGAGAGAGAGAGAGCGAGAGACACACACACACACACGGTCATTTGTTACTGAAGTGCGCTGGGGGGGAAGCTGCGGGGCAGAGTGTGTGCAGGACGCTACCTGAACTTGAGCCTGGCGTCATCAACATCCTCGTCCTTCGGTGCCATCATCATCATCTCCACCGGCGTCATGGTGACCTGTCCCCCCCCCCCACCTCCACCTCCACCTCCACCCAACACCATCCACCATCACCACCCTCCTTCTTGTTCCTCTGGCAGCTATTTACCTCAGAGAAATATATAAATATGTCAAAATGGTGGAAAAATAAAACGCAGACGCATCCAGAAATGGGGCCAAGGTGAGGAGAAAAATCTAAAGGTGGCGGTGGAAGAAAAACCATCAGGAAGTCATTTTGGCGTGAGCAACCTCCAGCACCTCTCCAGCAGAGCCCCCTCCACCCAGCCCACCCAGTAGAGCCCATTCCCCGCCCCACTCTCATTAGCCTGGTTCACAGGTTGCCAACAGATGGAGCATCGCATTTCACTCTTTTTTCTTCTTCCATGAACTTCACCCTTACCTAGACACACATCCACAAACACCCTCCCCCCCCCCGCCACCCCCCCCCACACCCCCACCCACCCCCACACCCCACCCCCACACCCCCCCCCCCCCCCCCCCCCCCCCCCCCCCCCACCCCCCCCCCCCCCCCCCATGGGGCTGCAAAGAGAGAAACACGCTGGCCTGCGCTAATAGTCTGACAACACTACAGACCCAGACACACACGCACTGGAGGGCCCTATAGCTTCCTGTTTTAGGTCTCCTAATGCTCCCATCTTCACCGGTGGAAGTCTGGGGTGCTTTACGTCCGCACCTCCCGGCTTGGAGGAATTGCATTAGGGGTGGAAACATGATGTTGTTGTTTCTGTGAGGGAATAGGATGTTCCTGGGAGGTACAACGGAGCAGGCTGGCAATAGTTCAACCGAGGTGGTTAGGATGATACAAGGTTAGTTTGTTTTGACCGTGTGGAATTTGATTAACAAATGGTGCAAATAAGAATTTGGACATCCTCTCGCTTAGGTTGCCTATTGCATAGGTTTTGAGACATATTTTGCGAGAGAAAGAAATCTTAAAATGGACAGAGTTGCACAGTCGTTGCCCTCGCAGGCGGGCACAGAAAAATGCATTCAAATACAATTCAAAGGATTATTTTGATTCAAGGTGCTCACATCTCTCTACCAACGTCTACAAGGATGAGCGGCTGTACCTTCCAGCACCGGCCTTAATCACACAGGTGTAAACACAGCGTGCACCTGTCGACGTTCATTATGGGCGCTGGCATACCAACAGACCCATAATGAACTTAATGAGCTATACCCTGTTTATTCACCCCTACACCTCTTTTAGAAGGGCCTATAGACCACGCTCCCAGAGGCATCATCCTAGGACACATCACACTAATTAGGCTCATAACACTAATTACGGGTCTGCACCTTTTATGTACCAGGGCACTAGACATATCTCTTCTGGTTTTGGTCTCCTGCCCGTGACCTGGTACATAAATGGAGCAGAATCATAATTAGTGTTATGAGTGACGCCTGGGTCTGTCCTACAATGACACCCCCGTGTAAAGGGCCGATCGCAGTACGAGCCGGTGTGTGGCACCTGTCGGAGCCCACCCATCCAGGACCCACTGCGCGGGTCGTGCAGATAGGGGGGCCGGGCTCCAGCGGCCAGAGCCTGCCCGTCTTTGTGAATCAACATGACCTCATTGCTCACCCAAGAGAGGACCCGAGGGAATTCGTCTCTATGGTCCTCACCTCTGGACCTGCCAGGAGAACTCGGGGCATAATGAGCCGTTGATATTTGTAAAGAAAATCTTGAAACGTGCCCTTTTAGTTTAGCTTTCTTCTGATGAGGTCTGCATCATGGTCTGCGTCATTTTGTTTGAATCTCCAACTCAAATGTATCTCTGTTATTGATTCTTTCACTTTATGAATTCATGTACATGTTTTGTTTACCTCGTTTTAACCTAATGATTGATTGATTGATTGATTGATTGAAGTCTCCAGACTACCTTTTTATTTTTTATGCAGAGTTAATACCATGGCAAATAAATTGCCTGAAATATTCCCTAACAATTTCAGGGCTGCAGCCTTTGCAGCAGGTGTGAGTGGCGTGCGGCGCTGGGCTGGGATGGGGCAGCACTAATGGTGTGTGTGAGCAGGGGGGCATGGAGCCCCACTTTGATATTACAATGCCACGCGTCTACAACTGGCCCAGAGCTGGATAATCCCATCATGCCCTGGGTCACAGAGCCATGCGTAAAACACACACAAACACACACACAAAGGCACAAATACACACACGAGTGGCAAAACTTGAAGATGGACTGCTTATGGTTTGACTAGAATAACACAAGCAGCGTTCAGAAATAACCCAAATTGAATTAGAACATGTAATGCTCGGGTTCAAGGAAATCCCTCAGATATTGAAAACGCACGGAGAAACACAATTAGATAAACAAGCACAAACGACTTTCTCTGAATAGACTTTTAAACAGTTCATCTTGGGCGTGTTTCCCACATCCAGTGGTTTTTCATTTCAATCTGCCAGCTTTCATTACAGGGCAAGAGAACCTCATTTTGTGCGGTATCTCTGACAGTTTTTCAAGCTAATTCGTCCTGTCAAAGTGTAGTCCTTATAAACCCGCCAGATGGGGCGTGTGAACATTTTAGCATTTTTTTTCCCCGGGCACTTTCATTATGAGAACCCCCTTCTAATTTAACTCTAAATAGACACTGTTGGGTTTCAAGGAGTAGTAAAAATA
>OMKI01038617.1:0-10342 GCA_900302315.1 Phycis blennoides
GGTTTGTTTGTTTGTATGTGTGTGTGTGTGTGTGTGTGTGTGTGTGTGTGTGTGTGTGTGTGTGTGTGTGTGTGTGTGTGTGTGTGTGTGTGTGTGTGTGTGTGTGTGTGTGTGTGTGTGTGTGTGTGTGTGTGTGTGTGTGTGTGTGTGTACCGCTGTAGTAATTCAGTGGACAGAGATGCAGAGAGAACCTGCAGGCTGCTGCAGCTCTGGAGGCAGACGCTTGGGTCATCGTTCAGAGCTGTATGGAGAGAAGAGTGGAGACATTACTAAACACATGGACACAAGACCTGTCCACATGTATGGAGAGGGGAGGAGACATTACTAAACACATGGACACAAGACCTGTCCACATGTATGGAGAGGGGAGGAGACATTACTAAACACATGGACACAAGACCTGTCCACATGTATGGAGAGGGGAGGAGACATTACTAACAACATGGACACAAGACCTGTCCACATGTATGGAGAGGGGAGGAGACATTACTAAACACATGGACACAAGACCTGTCCACATGTATGGAGAGGGGAGGAGACATTACTAACAACATGGACACAAGACCTGTCCACATGTATGGAGAGGGGAGGAGACATTACTAAACACATGGACACAAGACCAACACTCATTTCTAATAATACAATGTTAATATTCTTTACTGAGCATGACTGGTGATGAGGTGCAACCAGACAATACAGGCTTGTGAAAGAAAATTTGCAGAAGTCATTCGACTTCTGCAAATGCACATTTTGAGCGTTTCATAGATCATTCATTTTGATTATCTGTTAATTTAGAGATGCCACCAATATCTTTATCAACTCACGAAAAGATGAAAATACCAGCTAGCCTTTAAATGTGTGCAGCGGACCACAGATGACATCTTTCATGCTGTCCACTGGACTTACCGTTAGCTAGCACGCCTTTGCAGAACTTGTGAAAGGAAGTCAGTGAAAAAAGGGGCGCATAGGTGTCAGTTTTCTTCATCAGCAGAGAGATCTCCTGGGCCCAGGTTAGCAAGAGCTTCCTACACACAGCAAATGGATACAAAACTCACATCCACAATCAATCTGACACTTCATTTCAAAGATTTTAAAGCTAAAAAGATGCTACTTTGATGGCAAGGTATGGCCTAGCTGATTAAGTGTAATAATCAAGCTAAAGACATGTTAGATTAGATTCAATTTTGGTCATTCTCTGTATTTTTTAGATATGGGAACAAAATGTGTTCTCTGCATTTGACCCGTCCTATGGTACATAGGAGCAGTGGGCTGCTGTGTTCATTTGACCCGTCCTATGGTACATAGGAGCAGTGGGCTGCTGTGTTCATTTGACCCATCCTATGGTACATAGGAGCAGTGGGCTGCTGTGTTCATTTGACCCATCCTATGGTACATATGAGCAGTGGGCTGCTGTGTTCATTTGACCCATCCTATGGTACATAGGACGGGTCATGTGTTCAGCGCACGGGGAGCAAGTTGGGGTTCAGTGTCCTGCTTAAGGACACTTCGACATGCGGACAGTTGGAGGAGGGGAATCGAGGGGATTGAACCGCCGACCCTATGGTTGGTGGACGACCCGCTCTGTCCACCCGCTGTATCCACTGAGCCAGCCCCGCCCCAACACCCACCGCTGCACAGTCAAGCCTTTTCATAAGCCCTCATTTAGAAACCTGTGCTTCTACATGATGATAAATAATGAATATGTCCTGAGCTTCAGGACACTGTGTGTACCTGGCCTCTGGGTAGAGGTGCTCCTTGGACAGCAGTGCCCCCAGAAGACCCAGCAACGTGCTGAAGTGTTTCTTTGTCGCCGTGGTAACGGTGCTGATGACCGCCCCGTCAAATAGGGAGGGGGATGAGGAGGACAGACTGGCTGATATGAAGTGGTCGTGCCTAGAGACAATCAGGGAAGACAGGTGATCGCATTCAGAGCTCCTTATGGCCAAGCACCTTTATATAACAATATCGGCTTCATTGTGATACATATTACATACATATACATATTTCCAAACAATTACCGTCAAACTGACTTTCGTGCTGGGACGTTTTCAGCAGTTGTCAAAATATTCACCATTGTCACAAAAATGTACTACGCAAGTTTTGGGATGACGGTTACTGGGAATGACTGGTAGATAGGCGCGTTTTATTCTTGAGACATTTTCTAGTTCAGATATGGAATTTTGTTACATAGTCAACAGCTACAGTAGAAAAGTGACATGCATTTAAAGTGTTTACGGTGTGTGCAGTAGAGTTACCTTGTGCAGTGGGAATAGAGTGTGTACAACACAGAGTACTGGACAGCTGGGTGGTGCACAGCCAGCTCAGAGTGAACCACCAGCAGGTTGTGACTGAGCAGGGCAAACACTGTGGGAGACAGAGCCCACATCTAAAAACCACAGAAGGTAGTAAGGTTAGGCACTTTTAAACACTTGCAATAAAAACTACCGGACAAAAAGAAAAGAACAGATTAATGAGTAAAAAAAGGAAGGGAAGAGATGTCACTCCTATCTGGTGAACAGTGGTCACTCCTATCTGGTGAACAGTGGACCAGGCTCAGGGAGTAAGAGCAGTATGCACAGAGCAGTATGCACAGTGAGTAAAAGCTCAGTGTTCATTGCCATTACCACAAAGGGTAACCGTAAACAGTCACACTCATCATCTTTTAACTAAAGTACTTCCTACAGGCTGTACTCTGCAACATCAACTGTTTCTGCCAAAAGTTGGATCATCATCATGTGTTTTTTTTATGATGTAAATGGTCCAACTTCTCTCCAGTATGAAGCAGCACTCTCTTATATTGAAAAACTGCTGAGCCTGACGGTTAAAGAAAGAAGAAGCCTAAAGAAGCCTCAAATGAAACCATTGAACCTCAATTGCACCGCATTGCAAAGATTGTCTTCCCCTCCGTCCCACTTCATCAAGACACTGGACTCACCAACATACAATGCTGCAGTATATGTGCAGTCAACTTAAAAAGGTGCTTAAGGTTAGATTTAAGAGCCAATTGAAATGCTCTGAGATTTCTGTTTGGTTGACCACCTCTGTGTGATACAATTTATGTTTTAGGCTCATTTCTGATGGTGGATTGCTTCCCATCATCATATCTCCGCAACAGGTGCGTAAATGTAACACTCAACAGTGGACAAACGTAGGGAGGGAGCAGAGAGGTTTTTGGGGTCATTTCTACCCCCTCTCTGTACAACTCTCCAATGTTCCATACAGCAGCTTTAAGTTTAAAGCAGGAGCGTCTTACCCCAATGAGGGAATTCTTGGTGTTGCCAATGGTCGTGAGGGCACCGAGGTCGAAGATGAGGGTGAACTCGGCCCTCTCTGGTGGGAGGAGCACAGAGGCGAAGGCAGGGTGCTGGATGTCAGGGGAGGGGGGCGGGGGGGCCTGTGCACCTTGCTCTAGAGGGGACAGGAGGCTGGCAAGAGCACAGGATATCTCTCCCAGCACCAGCTTGTAGGCCGCCTCAAGGGTAGGGATGTTTTTCAGGCTTAGGAGAGCCTGGTAAACGCCATGAGTAGCTGCCATCACCTGCAAAGACAAAGACAAAACACACCAAATGAAACCCTTACTGAGCCATATGACCCAACGGGAGGCCAATGATATTCATATAATTGAAATATCAAACAACGTAACAAGAACAGCTCAGTGACAGCCAGACTCACCTCTTTCTCTCTGTGGAAGCGAAGCTCCAACAGCTGAGAGTTGGGTGCCAACAGGTTTTCAACAAATGATATAGGCAACTTGGTATTGATCTGGTCCACAATCTGCAAAACAGACATGTTTAGTGATCTGGACCAATTGGTCATTTTTGTTGTAAGCGTCAAGAGATCACAGTGCTGGGCGTGTTCTTACCAGGGTGAGCAGGCCCAGCACGGCGAGGCTGTAGTCAGACCCACAGCCGTGGCAGGAGCTCAGCTGGTCCAGGCCGTACGCCAGCACCAGCTGGGTCAGCGGGGCGGAGGGCTCCATGCTGACCAGGAGCACGCTCACACACTCGTTCCCCGCGGTCAGCACCGCCTCGGAGAACAGCACCTGCCGGGCGGTGCTGACACAGCACAGCACCCTGTGGAGGATCTGGGCGGGAGGGACAGACAGAAGGGTAAAGGCTGGGGGGGGCACTGGTTGTCCCTACCGGCTGGGTCATCTCTCCTCCAATAAACACCATCAAAGGATCATTTCCAGTGCTCCCTTCTGTGTGACTGAGCTGTCCTACTGGGTCAGAGAGGCACGTTTCCATTCAGGGCTCCAAGTTGACTCCAGGTTGTCAGTTACATGACTGACATGCATGGAAATTCACTCATTAATTCTCTACTGCAGCAATGGTCACTGATCTATGGAAGAAGTATGAATACTGCCAAGTATGAAAGGATGAATACTTGAGTCCTCTGTAAAACCAAAAACTAACAAATGATGATTCAGTTATTCAGATATTTGGGGCAAGGCCTAATCGTTTAGAAATTGGTTTGCGGTATTTCACTGCATACAAGAAAGGCAGGCGTCCTTACATCTGACACGTACTCCTCCGTGATGGGGGGTCCTCTGCTGGGGCTGAACCGCTCCCCGATGCTGCGGACCACCGTGCTGAAAACACGCAGCAGCGCCGCCAGCTTGGGGAGGGAGACGGTGGGGGGGGGCACGTCTTCATCGGTCACCTCTCCAGAGCCCACGTGGCTGAGGTCCTGAAACACACACGCTCCAAGAGTAAAGACAACCACACACACGCTCCAAGAGTAAAGACAACCACACACACACACTTTAAGCTTTGGAGAATCCTGAGGATTCTGAGGATTCCAGTTCAAAAAGTTACATCTAAATAAAACAGAACTATCTCCAGTCACAGAGCGTATGCCTACGGCAGATACATTTCTTCTGATTCTTTTTTTCCCTTAAAACATTGTGTTGGATTGCTGCGTGGAAGACACCAGTGACTTTGGGATCCACTCACAGCAGGGCTTGTGTAAACGTTTTCAGAGACAAATGGTAGACATCCAAAGCAAAAGAGTACTTAAATTAACCCCCAAAAGAGGTGGATTGAACACTGAAGTTGTGATGACATTGCACAGCAGCACAAGTTGTATTCCTAAGTGGATACTTGGGGATACTGCACACTTTGTTGGTTTAATGACAACGCTACAACTCAAGTGCCTTTGCTTCAGATAAGGACCACTGTATGCCAACGTTTGAACAAGAACAAAACATATCAAACGTTCTTACTGATGATAACTGAACGGCTGAATCTGGTAATGGACTCCATTTATGTTCTTTGTCTTTTCTGCAAATCTTCCATCCAGATCAAGTGTGTGTATTTATCTATCTTATCTATTCTTTACCTGCTCCTGAACAGTACTAGTGCTGCAGTGCAATTTCCTTGAAGCTTTGGACTGCTTTACCTCTGCATAGGCTTCCATATCTTCCAGGAACTGCCCCAACAAGGTTGTGGAGAAGGTGAGATCTGCAACCCAGAATTGCTCCAAGCTCTGCAACCAGCCTGTGGCACAAGGACACATCTTCACAAATCTGACAACACACAGCTAGTTCAATATCTTTATAAACACCACATGACCTATGTTTTGGAATTGGGCACACTTGTCATGACTAAATATATATTCCTATAGTGCACATTTATGGTAGTGTTAGTTGCACGTCTGACGCAACCATAAGACACATCTATAATGCCTAAAATCACATTTGCGTCTAAAATGTTAACCATATTATAACCAAATGACAAATTGTAAGCAAATGTGTAATGCCACTACTGTACACAAGTAAGAAGCAGTAAGTTATTGAAGTAAGTAATGTCTCCAAGATCACTAAACCATAAAAACACAAGAGAAATTGGATAATGCCAACTGACCCGACACATGCGTGGTGAGCGACTGCTTCTGTGTGTGGTCGATGTGCCAGCCGACCAGAATGTCCACCGTATCCTGAAACGGAAGGCATTGAAGTTATTCTATCCATGAAGAAGGGAATTTGTTACATTAGACAGCAAACAAATTGAACTATCCAAAGATCCTTTGTTGTTTTGAGTAGAGTATGTTATTAAAGGCCAACCTGCAGGTTGACACCTCCAGTTAAAACATGTGTTAATGCACAGAGCAAAAGTAAACTTATGTGCCCTAACTAGAGGTAAGATACACGCTAGAGCCCAGTGAACAGCAAACCATAATGAACCATAAGAACCATAATGTTGACAGCGTGGAGCCTTTAAGTAAAAACTCTCCTACTAATGGAGTGACGAGCCACAGCCTCATCCTGTAGTCAGAATATTATTCACTCAAAGAACTGCAAACTATACAAGATCATGTGTGCTGAAATGACCAATGCCTGCTGGGTCTCAGTCAAGGAACCATGCTCTGGACATTGGGGTTCTACTTACTTTTTGGCTGCTCATTACACATTGCATTTCCAAAACGAGTCTAGCAGTGATGTTGTCTTAACTACAAAGTTTCCCCACATGAAACAACCAAGGATGCCAAGCTGGGTGTAGGCCTATTAGACCCCAGAGGACGTTCATCTCACCCTAAAGTTGGTACTGAAGACATGTGGGTAGGAGCGGGCCACCTGCAGAATACACTTGACACTCTGACACAGCAGCTCCGGTGTGTCCAGGTTCTCCAGGATGGACTGGAGACTACTCATCACAAGCTGAAACACAAGCACCCGGATCATCAGCCCCAGACTACAAATGACAGAGCTGAAGGAGCAGCGGCCAGTTCCTTCATATTCATGGTGTTCTTTCCCCATGCCATTCCCTCCTGGAACCCATTGTTCTTATAAATTAATTATTAAATAAATTAGTTCTTATGCATTAATGGGGCAGTATACTTAAAAACAAGCATACTTCAAGACAAGTGGGGTCTGTCAAGCGGGGTCTGTCAAGTGGAGACAGGGAGATCAGCTAGCCCTCATGCAATACATAAAAAAGACGCAAGATGAAGAGAAAAGAAGGCGTGGCCAACAAACCCAGCTTCACGGGATACGAGTGCTTTGAAGCAAAGGATCAGTCATGATAGCACCAATGTGAAATATAACAGACTTCTGTCTGTAGATATTGTATAGCCTAGAATATATTAAGTAGGCCTGTAACAAATTATGACGTAATTTATTCCTTGTCACATCATATTTACATATAATTGTGTGTGCGTCTATCTGAAACATACCACATACATAAAATATAAAATGAAATTAAACAATCAAAAGACGATAGGGTATAACATAAATCCAAATAAACAGTGCATGTGTTGTGTTGGAACCACATCGCCATTAGTGCAGAGTAGAGTTCTCATGTCAGAGGAAATGTGCAGACCTGGGTTTGAGGTTCCCTCACACACATTGGCGCAATGGTAGTCAAATGGGAGTTGCACTCTCACACACTCTCTGTAGCCCTTGCATGGGGGGGTGCACTCAAAAGAAATCACACACACTGATTTTTGGACTAATAATCACAAACAGAGATTTGCAGAGACTTCGACAAGTTACAAAATCTTGGAGGTGCAAGGTGTGGTTTGTTTGGTTTCAGGGACTGCTGAATGGATCGATCCACATACAGGGAGATACTTCAAATGATCAAATACATAGCATAAAGAAACATGGTGCACATCTAAAAGAATTCTGGACGAAGTCATGGAGCATGAAAACTGACTTCACTAGTTGAGCTGGAGTTGAACTACTCCATATTTGTGACTTCTAATCAGTGTGGCCCTGATCAGGTTTGGGGAAGTAAACCCCAATCTTAACATACCCACACCACAGGACGGGGAGTCGGAAGGGCCAAATCGGCCACAGAATCCAGCCAATTATCCTGCGGTGTGTCCCGCAACTATAAACGCAACAGTTTATGTATACATGACAATTATTATGACGAAAGGTTAGCCTACACTGTTGTAGCCCCTTTTGATTCTGTCATCCAAAATGCAAGAATCAAAAGAGGAAATGTCTTCTCCATCCTACAATGTATGTAGGCTGTAGATGCCCCAGAATAGTGAGGAGGAGTATGAATGAGCAGAATAGGAACGGTAAACATTAATGAGAACAGCATTGGAAAATAATCATAATCCCATGTTCAATTACTACCCATCATTCAGTGTGAGAAATAGATCACATGCCAAAAGTTCCAATGAAAGTACAAATTTAAAAGAACTCACTTCAAGCTGCTGTAGGTGATATTTGAGCATTGTAAGGGACAGATCAGAAAGTAACAAGATTTGATCCTAAATAACCAAAGAAACATCCCCTTCCTCTCTACTCTCTCCCTGTGCTTCTAGAAGTGTTGCCTTTCATGCATCTCTGACTGACAGGCAAGAAGAAATTCAGGGTTCTACCCAGAATATTTGCATGGTGGCGCTGGAAAAGAGCATTGTGGTGCATCACCACCATTATAATATTTGGGAGAACCTGGGTCCACCAATCAGGGAAGAGATGCACTGATTGGTCAGAAATAAAAACTAAATTGGCAAAAACAAAGACAGGGACAGTCAACTACAGCATATATTCTTACACTGCATTTCACTCAGCTTATCAGAATGATTGCTGTGTCATTTCTAACAAATTACACCCAAATACTGTCTAATACTGGCCAAATACTGGCTGTTAAAGCTGGCTGGCTATTAAATGCTTAAATGTGACCTAGAGCAGCTATAAGGAGTTTTGTTCCAATGTTCTGTCACCTGCATGACTTGGGAGAAAGCCTTCCTCTCGCCAGCGGCCTCAAGGCCCCGGTGCGTCGCAATCAGATAGAGCAGCTTGACTTCGTCGCGGCTGCAGGCGCTGAACTTCAGGAAGAGCCACTTGAAGATGCGCTCGGCCTCATAGCTGATGGCACCACACAGGAGGCCCAGGCAGGCTGCTGCCTCCTGCCTCATGTCCCACAGCAGCTTGCTGCTGCAGAGACCGTGACAAACAGGGATTAGTTGGCTCCAACTACAAGGTGGTTCAGTATCACCTGAATGGGAGATGCAACATTTCATTATTCCAAAGGTTTTAGACGAGGGATGGAATATGTCTGGAAGGCGCAGTGTAAAAAAGGGTCAAACTGGTGATAAATGGCATGGTGCCAATAGCAACCAGTTCACAACAAACCAGCGGAGATTGGTTAACATTTGTTTTTTTGACTTTCATTATGCAACTGAAAAATGTTTAATTTAATGAATGAGGAATGTCACGTGTAGATGACCAAAACTACAGAAAGAACCAAAAACTTGGTCCAGTGAAAATCTGTGATACCAAAGTAAGCCTAGCATTCAATTGATCTGCCTGCACACAGATCTTTCACCAAGCATAAACCTAAACATTATATCCGATTTATTTAATCGATTTTAATATCCACTTATAATTTTTGTAGCCCAGGCTAGCAATGGCGAAATGGCAAAAGACATCACATCACCTGGATCACGATTTATTCAGGCAAAAATCACAATCCATGATATTATCACTGTTTTTTTGTTTCCAAGAACATATCAGGTTACTGAAGCGTTCAACAAAGCCAACCAATTTTCCTGAATAAGGAATTATCTCGGAAATCTTATCCATTTTTTAATTAAGTTTGCATGTAAAAGGTCGTGGTGACAATGAAATCATTCACAATCCAATATAGTCCTATCCACCACCCCCCCCCCCACCCTGCAGAAATGACATTGGAAGTGCAATACATTTGTTTATGTTTTTCTTGAGTATAATGGATGTTAACAAAATACCATCTCTTACCTTTCATTCAAAACTTCATTCAGGGTACTCAGGATGGTGTCCAGCTGTTTCACCAGGGCCTGTGATAATCAGTCATTAAAAGACAACTGCTTTCACCAACAAACAAACCATCAATAAACCCATTTCTAACAATCCATTTCTCAAAGTATCAAATCCAATACTGTAATGCATCAGGAGATGTTATTCCGATGTACTGTGATTTATGTCTGCATTCTTTGGTTTTCATACTTGTCATCTATTACACTCCATGTCTCAGTGCTGTACGTCTTTGCTGTCACTGCATTTAAGTCACTGTATAAAGTTGCTTGCTATTGAAACAAGTGAAGGAGAGCATGAGCACCAGGTACATTCCTCCAGCTGAAGGGCTGAACTCACCACTTTGTTGTCACTGTGGCTGATGAAGTCCTTCAGCTGTCTGAGGGTCAGCAGCCTGCGCTCCCGCTCGTCCTCACGGGAAACACGACGCAGGAGGTTGGCCAGCCGCGACTCCTCTGTGTGAGCCATGCCTCTGTCTGTGTGCACACACACACACACACACACACACACACACACACACTCTCACACACACACACACACTCTCACACACACACTGCGAGTCAGACAGAGGGACCCCACCAGGGGCCTGGG
>OMKI01038627.1:0-10598 GCA_900302315.1 Phycis blennoides
CGCTATCGGGAGCACTTAGCCCCCGCACACAGGGGGTCTGCTGACTGACAGCACACGCACACACACACACACGCGCGCACGCACACGCGCACGCACACACACATACACACACACACACACACACACACACACGCACGCACATACATACGCACACACACACACACACACACACACACACACACACACACACACACACACACACACACACACACACACACACACACACACACACACACACACACACACACACACACACACACACACACACACACACACATACACACATCACGCACACACACACACACGCACACACACACACACACACACACGCACACACACACACACACGCACACACACACACACACACACACACACACACACACACACACACACACACACACACACACACACACACACACACACACACACACACACACACACACACACACACATACACACGCACACACACACACGCACACACGCACACACACACAGACACACACACGCACATACATACGCACACGCACATACATACACACACACACGCACGCACACACGCACGCACGCACGCACACACACGCACACGCACACACATGCACGCACACACATGCATTCACACACACGCACAGGGACGCACACAGCAACAACAATTCCGAACAAGTTTGTAAGTTGAACTCGGAAATGCTGATGTAAATGATATTAATTCTACATTCATATAGTCTCATATTTACACATAATATTTAGGTCATTCATATGATGGTCACTAAGCATGGCTTCGGTTTACCCCTCCCTCCCTTCTTTTTCAAAACAGTCATCTAAGCCAGGGCCGACATGGGCCAGTTGACGGTCTAAAGCGTTCCTCACGAACGGAGAACCAGGCAGAAGTCTGTAACTGTGGTCAACTGCAGTGAACTAAACAAATAAGCTAACCGGGGAAAAAGCTCAATACAATTTTGATAACACTGATTATTTACATTATATTATTGAATTCATATTCAGCTATTCATAATCATTGCTGTTACTAAATCGCTTAAGTTCGGGGTAAAAACCTTTGAATGCTCAACACGGGCAAGAGTCCAGCCCGTGGTCAGTGGCAGGCTGTGTGTTTGAAGATAATCCAGCGCTGCCCTCAGACTCCTGCCCTTCCTTCCACCCATTCTGACTGATGCAACTCTGTGGCCGTGGTGGTACTTTGTCCACACAGTGAACTCAGAGTGTTGCTCTGTGTTTTCTTCCTCTCCTCTCTGATTGCCTCACTGCAGCTGCCCGTGTTGACACATCAGCTGCACCAGGCCCCTAACTGGGATGTGTGAGTATCCACACTTGACTGGACACAACCAGGCAATGGGTCTCTGCAATCTGCCATCTAACAGGGTTGCACCATACATTGATTTGATACAACTCAGCCTCCTGTGCAGCCTTTACCTGTGTAGCCGTGGGGGATTTTACAGTGTGTACTATTGGTGATCCGTTCGGTAAAGGCTGTTTTCAAGTGGGGAAAACAAATGACTGTATATAAACTATTTGCCACCGTATTTGTTATGCATATGTATATATTTCTGTTGGTTTCTGACATGGTTTTTTATTTTGTATACTGAATAGACGGCTCGAGGCTGAAGGTGATCTGGTTAAACAGGCAATATTTAGACTGTTGACTATGTTCTCCACTGCAAGTGTTCAGTATGCTAATGAGAAGTAATCCATAAATATGGCTCTAAATATGGATCTAAATATGGAAGAACTTGCCTGGATTTCTGTCTCTTTGGCCCGTCTGGCAGATGGCCACGCTCGCTCACAAACACCCAACACATTGTGCTTTGAGTCAGAGCACAATGTGTTCAAAAGCCTTTGACACACATTGTATGACTTGTAAACAGCAAGAGACACAACCTGAGCTAGTATTACAGGGGGCTGCCTCAAAGAGGCTGTAAAGCATTGTGCTGCCTTGTGCAACATGTGACATGTGTGAACATACGTGTGTTCCTTTCAAAGGAGAAGCAAGGTGCTCAGAGTCATTGGCCTGTTGGCTCAGCGTTGCACCATGCTCTGTGAGGAAACGCCTGTCTCCGAGGTTGGTATCACGCACACACACGCACACACACACGCACACACACACACACACACACACACAATAGCTTACACAAACTAAAAAGTATTTTTTTTTTATATAACTTTCTACTTCTTCTATTTTAAACATACAAAACATTTATTTTTCGTACCTTAATATAATAATCACTTAAATCTAAGTTAATGTTGATATCCACATCCTAATTTACTCCTGAGTTTGTGTGCAAAATGAGAGTTCAGGCCGGGTGGATTCTGGTACTGCGCTTCACCAACAGAGGGCAGTACATATCTGCCTGACTGCTACCGGCTCTCCTGGCTGGCACATAACAGTACAGCACTTTGAGTATAGCAGCATATATATAGATATCTATAGATATAGATATAAATATCTATAGATATATATAGATATATACAGTATATAACATGGAAATGATCAGATCTGTAAAAGAAAATGGACACTTGGTGTCAGTGTGACACCAAGTGATACATGCACAGCGTAACCTTCTGTATGTTTAGGTTAGAGTGGAAAATACATTGCATAACCCTCTGCTTTATCACCAACGTGCACAACAACCCTCATCGCCTAACAATTAAACCTTTCTGAAACTTACATTCTGGCTTCCATGTAAGTGATGAACACAAACTATATTGTCTTCAGTTGTTATATATTAAGATTTGCATCATAGTCCAACATATACTTCTGCTGCATTAATTAAATTCCATAAGAAGATATGGCAAACATCATAAAATTAGCTTTAATACAATAATACTTTATTGTATTAAAATCATACCTCAATCTCATAAACCCTGTTAGATTTGTTGATGGCCGAATTTGAAGGACCCAATGCATGACATTGATGTAGTACAGCTGTGAAGTAGATTCTGTATTTATCTTTATCTGTATTTATATTTATCTTGACTAAATCAATATGACAGGACAGATATGTGGTATGCTGTGGTAATTCAGTATGAAAAAAAAATCATGTTTGTACAGAGGTGAAGAGACTCTCTGTCCTGCCTTTGATCTTTTCTTCCCTGAATAAGACTAATACTGCCTCTCTCTCTCTCTCTCTCTCTCTCTCTCTCTCTCTCTCTCTCTCTCTCTCTCTCTCTCTCTCTCTCTCTCTCTCTCTCTCTCTCTCTCTCTCTCTCTCTCTCTCTCTCTCTCTCTCTCTCTCTCTCTCTCTCTCTCTCTCTCTCTCTCTCTCCCTCTCCCTCTCTACCTCTCACGCGTGCACTCTCTCACTCTCTGCTTTGTTATTTGTGCTTCTCCCTCGTTCTTTCTCCCTCTCTCCTATATCCTATTCCACACAGTTCCACTACTGCTTACCCACACTTATTTTACCCCTCTTGTTTCTGGTATTTGTATCTGTTCGTATTTCTCTGTCCAGTCTTCCAACACTTGTCTTCACCAGTGTCCTGCCGCAGAGTCGTCACGGCGATTTACAAAATGGCGACCGCCGTGTAGTTGTGTTTTTGTGGTTCCTCCTGTGCACCCGTTGTTTAAGACAAATGGTGGAACGTTTTCCTGCCGCAAATTCTACCCGCACCCCACTGCTAGCTCAGTGTGACAAATTCTAAGGATGGCTACTGTGTGTGTGTGTGTGTGTGTGTGTGTGTGTGTGTGTGTGTGTGTGTGTGTGTGTGTGTGTGTGTGTGTGTGTGTGTGTGTCTGTCCAGGCAAAGGCTCAGCAGGGGTTCAATTGGATGGATATGTGTTTTCAGTGTGTGCAGAAATGTTTGTACCATTTCTGTTTCTTTAGTCACTGGGCACATAGCGACCCTTGTATTGGGTAGGATGTTTGTACTATAAAAAGTTGTATGTGTGTGTATGTACTTGTGTGTCAATGTATGTATATTTGAAATGATGTGTTTCAGTGAGATTGAGTGCCTGTTTATATGTCTGATTGTGTGTGTGTGTGTGTGTGTGTGTGTGTGTGTGTGTGTGTGTGTGTGTGTGTGTGGTTTCTCAGCAGGGGTTCTCCCTCTGCAGTCCTGCTGATTGGAGTGTGGGCTGGGTTTTGTTACCATAGCAACAACTCTGGGCTTTGATCAACCCCCCTTCTTTTATATATATATATCTTCTTATATATATATATGCATATATATCTCGCTCTTTCTCCCTATATATGTTGGAACTCCCTGGTCACTTTTGTGTGTGTGTGTGTTTGTGTGTGTGCATGCACGTTGTGTGTGTGTGTGGGTTTTGTCTGTCCGTCTGTTTGTCCGTCCGCTGTCTGTCGTCCTCTGGCAGCGCAAGGCGGCCCCCCGTCCCTGTGTGTGTAACACTGAACCACCGTGCCTCTCTGGCCTGTCCTCCCCACGGGGTCCGCTCACCCCAGGGGGCCTTCAGCCCGCAGCGCGTCATCGGCTCCCCCGCTTGTGATCAGGTGGCCCCGGTCCCACCTCCTGACGTCACCGCGCGGCGGCGGCAGCGACCTCGGGGGGCGTGGCCAGGGAGGGCCGGGCCAGCACAAGCACAACACGTCAGGGCTGTGTTGGTGTGTGGGCCCTCGTAGGCCCAGCAGCCAGAGACCTCATGCGCTCGTGAAATAGAAAGGAGGTCGGATGTTCTCCATCCACATGGCTTATTACTTCATTTAGAAGCCAAGTTACCGTTACAGGGATTCTCCGGTGTAGTCAAGGCTATTAGTACACTCAACTATATAATGTAATAGCATTGTAATATAATGTAATACCAATATAATACATACAAAATGCAGTCTGATGACTACAGAGTTAAAGATACAGTTTCTCAGGTGTGTACGTATCCATTATGCTCGTAAAAATTATATGTGACAATTAAAGCAATTTTTGCATGAGCGTCACAAGACTTCAAAACGCTTTTATTCTGAATCAGTGGCCACAAGAGGGGCACGGCGGGACATGGACCACAACAGTCCCGCCCCACTTGGATGGGCTCTACCGGAGGGAAGTAGGCTAGAGCAGCGGTACCACTGCGGGCCGCAGGGTCTGCCCTCAGCTGGAGCCAGCCCAGCAGCCGCTGTGTAACGGGCTCTCTGTAGCTCTCAGCATGGTCGCAATCTAAACAGCCAACCAGTATGGGCACAATATGCTTCATATCTTAGCCTCTGTGTGTGTGTGTGTGTGTGTGTGTGTGTGTGTGTGTGTGTGTGTGTGTGTGTGTGCTACCTCTGTAACTTGAACAAAGGTTTAGGGTTCCTTTTGACCTTTAGAACACATCCATGAAGTATCGGCCGCACACATCGTTATTAGTTTTAGTATTAGTTTTGTTATTATTAATCACAGGATGAAGGCTAGTGTGTCACACTTTATTGTTATTGTGGCATGTTATTGCTCATAATTAAAGTCATCCATCATTGGTATAATCTTGAATGAAAATCTCTATTTTGTGCAGATCTCAAGCTTCTAACTAGCGATTGAAAGAGAGTTAGCACGATGACGCTTAAAGCACAAGAGACTAACCTTTCTCTGATTGGCTACCCGGGTGTCAGTTGATATTACACACCATATTAAATTGAGATGAGATGAAAACAATTAAGCCATTTAAAACAATCACTATTCAACGTTGTTTAGTGCTTTGTTCTTGTGAAATTGAAAAAAGGAAGGGGTTTTTGATTCTTTCAATTCATTTATTTTAAGGATCCACTGTGTTGTGATTGCTTGGTTTCTAACTCTGACTGTTTGGTGGTGACAATGTTGCCCACACAAAAGTTTCAAAACATCTCCTATAATAACCCCTCTCTGAAAAATGCACCTGACAAATGACAATATTTTGCACCAGATTAATACATTTCTCATGGATATGTTGTTGTGTTGGGCAAATGGAAAACGGACCGTTCAACTGACAAATTGGGAACTGGCTGTTCCCAAATTTCCGCACCAAGGAGTATTTAAGGTCCAACAAATAAGTAGTAAAAGCAACACAGCAAGAGACAACCAGTGGGTGAGAAAAAGGTATTTAGGTGCGGCCTGGAGGGGGTTATTATGAAGACGAGAAGGATGAAGAACCCAGTTGGAAAACATAAGGTTGAAGTGAATTACACAGAAAGGAGAGAATGGTGCGGGAGAGCCACCGCCGGGGAGCAGTCTGGCAGCAAAGTAACCTCAGATCACGCAGAGTGGAACCAGGCACAAGCACTAACTGTCTGTGGACAGGCCAGGGAGTGTGTGTGTGTGTGTGTGTGTGTGTGTGTGTGTGTGTGTGTGTGTGTGTGTGTGTGTGTGTGTGTGTGTGTGGGTGTGTGTGTGTGTGCGTGCGTGCGTGCGTGCGTGCGTGTGTGTTGGAGTGTGTCTGTGTGTGTGGGGGGTTGGGATCAACGTTACTCTAGCATCGGTTGCCGAGCAACCCTATCTGTGTGAGGCCCAAATCCAGCCGTGGACGGGCAGGGAAATGTAAATTGCGTGTGTGAATACGTTGTGTGTGTCTGTGAGGATTTCAGGTGTCAGGTATTCGTTTAATTTCATTCTATCTACTTTTCCTGCTGTCCATCTGTGATCTGTTTTCTTCTCTGTTCCTGTATTGTTCCCCATGAACGCTCCCTCCCACTGTTTTATAAGAGATGAGATGATGTTGCCTCGCTCACGGCCCCCCACCAAAGACACTCCCCCAAAACACACTATTAGCTGGCTAGCTTTAGCAACAGGACGGCCTGTGGAAGACTCTGGTCATCCCACCGAGAGCCCAGGTTGCCGGGTAGGTAGGAAGACAGTGAGAGAGGTCCTCCAACCATTGCATTCAGGCCCAAGGAAATGATGGACAGGCTCATTACCTTCCTGTGACTGCCACAGATACCACATTTTTATTTATTTTTTGACAACAACCATGAAACGTAGGACAATGTATAATAATATCAGACAATAACTGGAAATGTAGTGATGTGCGTAACCATTTTGGGGGTTTTCCACATCCCCTGGTAACCGATTAGAAATGTTCAAGAGATATATTTACCCCCCGGCCCAAAAGAAAAGCTGTATTGACCTATGCAAGAGAGTTGCAGTCATCGTCAGGGAGTCTCATCTCTCAGGATAACATATTTTTTAAAGAATAGATGAATTAAAAGAACAATATTCACTGTTCTCTGCTTTCCTACTGTTTAGGCGGTGTGTGCAATAACAGACCTTTTGAGGGACAACCTGAGGAACAACAAAGCAAAGCAGTTCTTGTTGCCGCCACTAGGGGAGCTCCTCTATCGCATTGCATTCCAGGTAGGTATTATGAGCAAACACTGGAACTGCCCTCCACTAGTTGTGAATTTTGTGATGCCCATAAGCTAAACTTTTGCTTAAATTCAAATTTCCATTATTTAGACATTCTCTAAACTTATTTTCTTGAATCATGGTCTCTTTTAATGGTTTGCAAGTGTTCCAACCACAAGTACATAGCTCAAGTGCAGTCTGCCACGTTGAAGGACCGGAACATTACAAGAATACATTAATAAAGACCAAGACAAACGGCTTCTTAATGACCGATAAAGCGCTCTACGGGCATTGACATATCGGTTTTGAAAACCATTAGGTTTTAGAATTGACAATTAAACATAATATAGCTGTAGCTCGAGGTGCCCACTGAAAGGATCTGTTGGTGATGCTGTGTTTGCGTTGCCAACACAGCAAGATTCAGGAAATACAAAAGGATGGTAAGTTATGTGCTGTGGTCCAGGCCGGGGTTGTGGCAGTGAGCTCTGACATTCGAGGTGAAATGCCTCATGAAAGGAGTAATGCTGTGTTATATATGTATGACTTAGACTATATTATAGTTTAGCTAGCTGGGTTTTATGATTTGCCAGGGAAACACAGGGAAGGAGAGCGAAACAGATGTTGTCGTAACCTCTTTTCCAGGCGTTCATCTCACTGGCTGTGGGTGCTTCAAATGTGTGCTATTGGCGAGAGAGGGGCGGGACTTGAGCGTTGTTCCCAGGGAGGGATGGGCGTGGCCTGTTTAGTGGTGGTAGGCAAGAGAGAGGGGCGGGACTTGAGCGTTGTTCCCAGGGAGGGATGGGCGTGGCCTGTTTAGTGGTGGTAGGCAAGAGAGAGGGGCGGGACTTGAGCGTTGTTCCCAGGGAGGGATGGGCGTGGCCTGTTTAGTGGTGGTAGGCAAGAGAGAGGGGCGGGATTGGTGAGAGGGATGTTTCTGTTACATGTTTTGATATAGCTTTGTCCCTTTAGTAGAGGTTTACACCAGAGACCACTTTACATGGAGTTGGTTGTTAGCTGTAAAATTAGGAATGGTGATGGAGATGTACAACAGACCGCGATGTCTGGACAGAGAGGGTTAAAAACCTGAGGCCCAGACGTACCCACCTGAGAACAGAAGCTTTACTGCATCACACCTACAGTGTATTTCAGAAGTCTAACGTAGTGACGTAGTGTACTTAGGTGCGCTCTATTCTGGGTGTTGAGGATGTATCTCAGGAGCTTTTTGGGCTCCGAAAGAGCCCAAAGTGCTCAGTAAGCCGTTCTTACTGAGCACAACTTATTTTTGGCTTACAAATGATCTTCAATTAAGTCCTAAATCATTAGGAATGATCCTGCATGACTTTGCAAAACTTGTTGACAATTACTTTCTGGCTTTCTTTTTGGAATATTGATTGTTGACTATAAAGTGCCGTTTCCAGTCTAGATGTGCACAAAATGCCTGGTCCAATGTTACTTGATGACATCCAAAATATATGTTACATTTGACTCTAAAGATTCTCACTAAAACATCTCATATCATAATATCATGGGCTAGGTTTGCTGTGCAACATCACGCTGCACCTCTTTGTTTGCATTGTTTGAGCCCTGTAAGAGAACACGGTGTTTAAATGAGTTAAAGTGTGTGAAATACTGAGTGAAAATAAACTAATTTGACCTACAGGGAAAGTAGGAACAGGTGATTTAATTAATTACGGGTCCATATTGAATTGACATGGTAATTTAATTAAAATCCTTTTCTTATTTATGTGGCTGATTGATGACCTCAAAGGAATCAATCGCTCATTCTGATTGTGGGTGCAAAGCACATTCTTTCGGATGGGTTTTAAAGGGCTGTTTTCCATGCCATTTAATTCTCAACATTACAGCACGTCATTAAAAAAAGAACAATGCTTGGTCTCAGTCTAATTATTGTGGTTTTGCACAATAATTAGTAAGCTGTGCCATTATTGATCTATGTTTGCTACATCCTTATTCACTTTCCTCCACTGCCACAAGGTCAGTTTTGCCCAAGGGCATAGTGGCAGCAGGTTGAATGCCCGCAGGATAAAATCCAGGAGGAAGGTTGACGTAAAAAAAACTTTGAATCAAATATCAAAAATATGTCATTGCTTATTTTTTCTCAAGAAGAGGACATGTTACTCAACCACAACAACGTTGGGTTCAATGTGATTGTGGGCATGTGATTGTGGACTATACTAGAGTTTGATCCTGAAGGTAGCCACAATTTGCTTGTCAATCACCTGTACATTATTTTGAAGTTATGATGTCGTCTTCCATACATTTGTGCTGCATCATTTGCTTTTAAGACCCATTAAATCCACGTTGAAAAAATTGTACCTGAAAGTCTGCAACAGTCCACCAATTAATTTGGTCAACCCTGGGATGTTGATGCAGCCACAACCAAGGCTGTTGTAGTTTGCAAAAAAATGCTTTCTTTCTTTTAGTCTCTTGCTAAAATCTACTTTGATTTCCCATCATGAGCAAAACGTCAGACATTTTATAAAATTCATGCTTCTTCCCTAGTAGGGACTTTGGATTGTTGTAAACCTAGAAATGCTCTTTTTTGATTTTGTTAGAAGGACCTTTAGTTGATAATACTACTGTCTATATGTGTATACAGTCACTTTTTGGGCCTGTTATTTTGGGGGAATTTGTGTCTGCTAAATGAATAAATGCAAATATGAGGTGTTCGCTGTGTGAGACTGCAGGTCGAGTCGTTGACAGCAATCACTGCCTGCAGGCTCTCTGGCCATTAGAACTGATAGCAGGACTCTTTTAAAGTCTACCCACAGAAAGTACCTGGCCCACAGCGCTGCTTTAGGGCCCAGAGGACTGCAGCAGCAGTCAATGATAATGATTAGTGTTCATGTGGCTGCACAGAGCAGAGGCAGGCTGCTGTGGCTACAACACAGCGCTAATCCTTTCCTCTAATCTTCGCTTAACTTTTGATGCAACAGCACACTGCTCATTAGGGTTATGATTATAGATTGATTGAATACATATATCTGGCTTAAATCATTGCTTTCTCAGTCGATGGCAAAAAAAAACTTGCAATGATGTTGGATTATTTCTTTACTTAGAGGATTTCGATGCTTTTGTTTTGTTTTGTTTGTTGCTATTCTTTACATGTCAGAGGAAGTTAGGGAAGTTTGTTTCCCGTGTGTGTGCGTGGGGGGGAGGGGGTCTCTCTCTCTCTCTCTCTCTCTCTCTCTCTCTCTCTCTCTCTCTCTCTCTCTCTCTCTCTCTCTCTCTCTCTCTCTCTCTCTCTCTCTCTCTCTCTCTCTCTCTCTCTCTCTCTCTCTCTCTCTCTCTCTCTCTCTCTCTCTCTCTCTCTCCGTCTCTCTCTCTTC
>OMKI01038649.1:8413-18563 GCA_900302315.1 Phycis blennoides
CAACCGATTCCACATCAAAGTGCCCGATGCATTCCTAGAGTGCCCAGGTTTCTGTGTCTAATTAGGATCCAACTGCTACTGTTTTTCCCTTGTGTGTGTGTGTGTGCACACATGTGTTTGCGTGTGCGTGTGTGTGTGTGTGTGTGTGTGTGCGCGTGTGTGTGTGTGTGTGTGTGTGTGTGTGTGTGTGTGTGTGTGTGTGTGCGTGCGTGCGTGCGTGTGTGCATGGCATACAAATGCAGACGGATCATATTATATTGTCAAAGCAGGTTTTCAATAGCTGAGATATGGCACATATTTCATAAATTGATCGAAAATGTATCCAATCATTACAATTGTAATATTTTGTAATCCTGCTCTTCTGTTTGAGGGTTAGATAGATAGCTAGATAGACAGATAGACAGACAGACAGACAGACAGACAGACAGATTTTATTAATCCCTGAAGGGAAATTGGGATTAGGGACACTATCAAGCACACTAAATCACAACATCAGACTCAAACTCCTTGAAGCTTACTGGATGGAGAGAAAGACATCCCCAGTGTGACCAGTCTTACTCCCTGTGTTCTCAGGGTGGAGTTCACCGTGGGAGACGCGCCCATCAACAAGTTCCGCATGATTGAGCGACATTACTTCCGTGAGCAGCTGCTCAAGAGCTTTGACTTTGAGTTTGGCTTCTGCATGCCGAGCAGCAAGAACACCTGCGAACACATCTACGAGTTCCCCGCTCTGTCGGAGGACATCAGTAAGTAGCTTTGTGTGTACACACGCAAGTGTGTGTGTGTGTGTGCGCGCACTACACGCAGACAAATGCACGCACTCATGCTTCCAAAGACACATATAAAGATGTAAATGAAGAATAAACGCAGGTACAATGTCTTGCGACCGATCCTGATGTGTGTGTATTCACATATAAAGACCCATATAAAGATGTAAATGAAGAATGAACACAGGTACTGAGTCCACATATAAAGACACATATAAAGATGTAGATGAAGAATGAACACAGGTACTGAGTCCTGATGTGTGTGTTTTCACATATAAAGACACATATAAAGATGTAGATGAAGATGAAGTCCTGATGTGTGTGTTTTCACATATAAAGACACATATAAAGATGTAGATGAAGATGAAGTCCTGATGTGTGTGTTTTCACATATAAAGACACATATAAAGATGTAGATGAAGATGAAGTCCTGATGTGTGTGTTCCCACCACAGTGCGTGAGATGATCCTCCACCCTTACGAGACGCAGTCAGACAGCTTCTACTTTGTGGACAACCAGCTGGTGATGCACAACAAGGCTGACTACTCCTACAGCGGGGGGGCGTAGGGGTCCTGTGATGAGGATTGTTATGATTATATTACTATTATTCTGCTCAGACCAACACAAATCAACACATCAGCCTGTATCACCCCCACGACAGACATATCACTCCATGACCCTGTATCATCTCATGACCGCTATATTACTCCATGACCCTGTATCACTCCATGACCCTCGTATCATTCCATGACCTCTATATCACTCCATCAGCCCTCTGTCACTCCATGACCCCATATTACTCCATGACCCCTGTATCACTCCATCACCCCTGTATCACTCCATGACCCCTCTATCACTCCATCACCCCTGCATCACTCCATGACCCTTGTATCACTCCTTACGGTGTATATCATTGCATCACTGATACACTTGTATCAGTGATGCAATGGCCCCATTTTAACCAAGACACCCACATCACACCGTGACGCTTTACCCAGCGGCTCCTCTATCCTGTATCCTGTATCCTGCATCCTGTATCCTGTATCCCTCCACTCATCATCTCCCATCGCCCCCCCACCGCGCCCTGTCCATGCTCAGACTCTGTCCTGTGGTATTTGTTAGTTTGCCTTAGTGTGTTTGCATACAGTATGTATCCGTGTGTGCAATTGAATGTATGCAGACACACAGAAGAACTTAAGTGTTGTATATATATATATACACACACACACACACACATTCCGTAGTGTTTTACTTACTGTAGGTTTCATGTCCAAGAGAACAAGAGAACAGTGGGACCATAAACTGGGACCATAAACTGGGACCATGTGGTGGGACCATGTGGTGGGACCATAAACTGGGACCATGAGGTGGGACCATAAGCAAGGTGTGCTGACCCTCAGCATCACAGCCCAGAGGGTTGCACTGTACAGTGCTTCTGTTCTGTGGCTCCAGGGAAGCTTGGGAAGGACCAACAATAGAGTCAGAGCACATGATGTCAGGGGATCACAGGGAAGGTGGAGGTACTTCATCGATGTGGAGATTTCATCAGGTCTTTATTCTTACAGTAGGATAAGAGTTTTAAATAGACGTTTTGTATAGTCAGATCAAATGAATAGCTTATGGTCGAAATCTGACACCTGTTTTGATATCCAGTGCATACTCAGTATTAATAAAAACCTATTTTATTTATATTAAATGTGATTAATATATAATGTTATTTAAAAAAAAAACATGTACATTTGGACAGTTTCAATTCCACCGCTGCAATAAACGTGTGATTTTTTGGAAGTCTGTATTTCACTTTTCCTAGATGGCAACATGCACAAGCTTCAAATAATATAAGTAAAAAGATCATTAAAAGATTTTGAAGACCTGCTGCCATCTATCGGGTAACACATGTAATGGGCTCATGTTTTATTTTAGTAGTTTTTTAAAGCTACAATTACGGAATAAACAAAGCCCCCAAATGTATAAAACAATTGAAAATGAAAGTGAATCAAAGTGAATTGTTCAACAGCTATGAGACACGTGTTACCCACATAACAATGCAAAGATTACATTGGCAACAATGAAACAGGACATTTAAATAAGATCTCATTCAAACACGTGAACAATGATATAAATTGTAACTGACATCGAAGTGACCTTGCTGGTTCAAGACGTGCTAGTTTATTGAGAAATATCTTCGACAGTCTGAATGGACGTAGTGCAGCATCGTCAGAAACACTGAGTATACTCGTTCCACGAAGGGGGTACATCCCCCCACCCTCACCCTCACATTAAGGAGATAGGTGTTGGGCATGAGGTCAGATAACCCGCCAAGCTCTCCACCCCTGAATACGTCATGGGATATAGGATGCTGTGCTGTTCAGCTCCAGCACCACTGTCCAGGGGACTGTCTAATACTGCCCCTTCTTTGCCTGGACCAATGGCAATGTCCTGTGAGGTTTGATTGACAGAGGCCAGAGCCTGTAGACTGTGAGTTTGGATGTGGTCCATGGGTAGTGTAAAGGTGGTGGTGATGTTTGCCAGTGCATCAGGTACCATGCTGTCGTCTCTCAATTCCTCCCACAAGTTTCCTAAATAAGTAAAACAAAAACAGTGCGTCGAGACGACATAGTTAAAACCTACACCGCCTTTGCATGGCATGGCCACAAGAGGTCACTGTTATTTAATTATATTCCCCTGCATCTAGACAAGAGTAAGGTACGAGAGCGTGTGTATCCAATAGCCAAGAGCTGGGATAATTCACATGAAGACATTATTGATGCAAAGAAACACATTCCTAGTCTCACAGTCTTTCTACACAGGGACGAGTCACATGGTGTGCTGCAGTCCAGACTATTCAGTCATTCCATACCGTGGAGCTGCAGGTCCGTCAGACTGGGGTTGAGAGTGTCCACGTCGTAGCTGGAGTCCACCTCGACGTGCATGTCCTGCACACTCCCGGGGACGACGGCGTGGTCGGAGCGCGCGGAGACGCGGTAGGGGGGCGGGATCTTCCCGGAGTTGGGAGCCCCCAACGAAGACGTGAGTCCAAGGAACGGCTGCTGTCGGCAGGGGGGGTAAAGGGTGATGCGGGGGTCTGCGGGGTGAGGGGCGGAGGGTTGGGCAGGATAGCCACACTGCTGAGGAGAGGCCAGGACCGGGGCATAGTGGGACACGGCTGTCATGTCGTAGAGCGGGGAGCGTTTGGTTAGCGAGGGCTGGCGGGGGGAGATCTTCTCCGGCTTCTCCCCCAGGAGACGGTCCAGGTCTTCTGTGGACAACCAACACAAACATGCACATGTAGCGCAATGGAGAACCTCGATTTAAGCAACAGCATCTCAAGCATACTCAAGACTCTTTCAGAGTTCACCTAAACCCTGCATAACATCCATCCCTCATGCACTAGTATGTTGTACGTCTTGGCACTTTATAATTGCTCTTTGTATCTTAGCACTTAGCATCTTAGCCAGAGATGTTGTATACTAGCAATGGTTACATTTACATGTACGTTTACATTTACATTTAGGGCATTTAGCAGACGCTTTAATCCAAAGTGACTTACAAAGAGTACATTTGTCAGAAGAAGGTGAAACATTTCATTGTGATAAAGTTCACAGTGAAACATTTCACAGTAAGAAAGTCACCAGAACAAGTTTCAAGCATTTCAATTGCTAGGTTAACCATTGCTAGTATACAACATCTCTGACTAAGTGCCAAGTTACAAAGGGTGATCAAAGTGGTTAGCCTAGCAATTGGAATGCTTGAAACTTGTTCTGGTGACTTGCTTACTGTATTAACAGCAATGAAGTGTTTCACCTTCTTCTGACAAATGTACTTATTGTAAGTCGCTTTGGATAAAAGCGTCTGCTAAATGCACTAAATGTAACGTGAATCTAAGTCCCCACAACTACTAGCGCCAACAGGCGTCTAGAGGCCGCCATCAGCAGGCGCAGGTTGGCAGTGCTGTGCGTTACCCGGCCTGGCCATGCTCTTGCGGACGGTGACCGGGTCTTTGCGACGCCACTTGTGGAGGTCTTCGTGCATCTTGTCCACCTTGGCCGGGTTCAAGGCCCACAGGCAGCCCTTGCGGGAGGAGTTCCCGTTCTTGTTCTCCACCTTCTCAAAGCACTTGTTCAGAGAGAGGTTGTGACGCACTGAGTTCTTCCAACCGTCCGGAGCTGTCTGAAATGGAGGGGACGGCAAGTCACATTCTGAGTAGAAGAGGTTTGCAGATTAGATTATAAAACAAGACAAGGCAGGGTGTGCTCATGTAGCACCCTTCAATCACACACACACACACACACACACACCACACGCACACACGCACGCACGCACGCACACACACACACACACACACACACACACACACACTGTGGCATCACAAGCTCTATGTAGCCAAGGAATTATTTGTAGTTGCTTGGCTCAGCCTCACTTTGTGTGTCACATTGGATAAAGGTTTAGGATGAAATCATCCTAAACCAGTCTAATTTGTGTGTGAGAGCGTGTATAAGAAGCTTTCACATGTTTGGAAATGACTTGGATGACAGCCATGGTTATACAACAGCATTCCGACATATCCGTTTATAAAAGCTTTATTTAATTCATTCAATATATAGAATGATGTGAACCCTTCCTGGGCAACACCACCTGGATCCTGTCCTACAGGTGTCCTGCAGGTTTAACCCTGGAGCCTGGAGACCTTTGTTCCCACGTGGCTTCCCTGTTCCATAACCAGAAGTAGCTCTCTTTCAGAGAGAGTTGGTATCCAGAACAGAACTTTATATAACTGCACACCGTCACGTCATGAAACACAACCTGTGTTCACGTTCCACAGTTCACACTGGCTTGTAGCAGCGACTGCTGTCCAGATAAAGGATGAATACATAATAGACCATCATAGATCTATGAATGTGCTGTACCACGATGGGTGTGGAGACATGGGGAAAAAAACCTCAACACACAATCACGTTCAGTGTAAAAGGATATTTACTTTTAAGCTATGACCTATAGTTTTACATTTACAGACAAAAACAAACCAATCAAACCTCATCACTTGACACTTACACTACTCAATGCTGTCGAAGACGATGACATCATTTGGGAACCACCTACTGACACCTTTCACAACGCAAACCAGGGGAGGCGGAGGGAGACTCATCTGCAACCTGCATCTCACCAGTAGGGGCTACCTCAATGTGACACGCTGCACCTTTAACGCTGTGAGAGTTAGGGTCAAACCCTGCAAGTAAGGTAGCTGATATGATTGTATGTTCTGCTACTTCAGAATCATGGCGAGCTCTGGGGAAGATGCTCCCTATGTAGAGATAAAGCTTGTGCTTTTGTAACCAATCTTCCATAACTAATATTAAGGCCTGCAGCCGATTTGTTGAAGTGAAGAAGCAGCTGTTTCTGAAGAAGATTTTTAATATGCCTTCTTGAATGTTAAAATCCAATAGGTCTTTGACTTGATTCCAAGGATGAGTCAGCTTGTGATTTGTAGATACCTGTCATCCTTGCGGATATATATTTGTGATTTTACTTAAGGTTCATCCAGGGGTTCATGACTGCAGCTGCCTCCAAATAAAATGTCAACTGGGCATGTAGGGGAACCACTGAAGGGGATTTCTTCATCCCATCAGATTTGCAGTTTCTGTTCCAGACCCAGATTCAGTGACAATATGTATGTATCTAACAATTGGATATGTCATAATGAGAGATTATTAACTTCTACTACAACTAACTTCTCAATGACCAGTGGATACCTTAAAATATGGAAAGTGTTCGGTCATGAAGTTGTAGATCTCACTGACAGGAAGGCTTCCTGTTTTGCTGTTCTTCAGAGCCATGAAGATCAGGATGCTGGAGGACAAACACACACTGACACCTAAGTACACTGCAGGGCTTCATTTGTGCGTTCATTTGTCCACTTTTAAGGAACAATACACACCACACAGATTTGTCAGTGTCACTTTCAAAGTCTAGGAATCCATTCAAAGTCATTCAGATTCAAAATCCAAACTAGTCCCCTTTCATCAGAATCAGAACTGGTAATTCTGAATATTTTATGCAACACAGAGAGATAGAGACTGACAGACAGGCAGACAGATAAATGGACAGGTAGAAAGATAGACAGACAGATAGAGACAGAAAGATAGACAAATAGACAGCTTGGTAGATAGATTGATAGATAGATAACCTGTATGAGTAGATTGGCTTGGGGAAGACAGAGTGGCCGGGAGCCTCCTGATGTGGTGAGGTAGAGAGACACTCCACAGATGAACCAGAGTTGCATTGGCCATTCGTTGAATGAACTCTTGACGAAAACTACAGAAAACATACACACCAAAATCAACAAACAACAACGACACGGAGGGCCTACATGTTAAGTTTTATTCAGAATAGTCGTCATTTGATAGCATAGTGTTACAATGAACTTCTATAACTTCTTAAACGCCTACTGTCTGCATCAAACGTGTGATAAATGGTGCATGCAGCTGCTTCATTTCATGGTAATATAAATGACTTTTGTTTAAAGTAATAAGCTGCAACGGCAGGAATAGCACCCTCCACATACTTGCTGGCACTTGTTGAGCGGCTGGTAATAAACGTGCATACTTTAACTCTAAACTCTCCACGTTTGACAATCGCTGCATTCAGATGGTGTCGACATTGCTTCTTCACTACGTGGCCACTCCCTCTAGGGATCTCTCCGCTCCAACCGCTGCTCACCTGAGGGCCCAGGGCCCGGTACGAACCCTGGCTCTGAGACAGGTAGTAGGGAGGCTCCACTGGTGTAGCTGGTAGTGCAGCATACATGCCCTGAGTGCCCTGTGCCACAACAATGAGTGATGAATCCAGTGTCATTACAAGGCTTACTGCAGCCTACAGAGCAGGCAGCTCACCAACGCCACGCCAGGATACTTTGTTTTGTTTGCACTGTACAGATTTATAATTCCTAGAATAAACAACATATTGAATGTGTGTGTGGTTGTGTGTGTGTGGGTGGGTGGGTGTGTGCGTATGCGTAGTACGTGTGTGTGCATGCTTATGCACATGGGCACATCTGCGTAGGTAGTTAAAAATTTTGCAATTGCAAATAATCTACAGCCTTATTTCATTCTCTGGTTCCATCGTACAGACAGTAGAAAGCACAGACAGTGAAAAGTAAAGCCAGTGAAAAGTACTGACAGTGAAAAGCACAGACAGTGAAAAGTAAAGCCAGTGAAAAGTACTGGCGGTGAAAAGCACAGACAGTGAAAAGTAAAACCAGTGAAAAGTAAAGACAGTAAAAAGTAAAACTAGTAAAAAGCACAGACAGTGAAAAGTACAGACAGTGAAAAGTACAGACAGTGAAAAGTACTGCCAGTGAAAAGTACAGACAGTGAAAAGTAAAGACAGTGAAAAGTACAGACAGTGAAAAGTACAGACAGTGAAAAGTAAAGACAGTGAAAAGTACAGACAGTGAAAAGTACTGCCAGTGAAAAGTACAGACAGTGAAAAGTACTGACAGTGAAAAGCACAGACAGTGAAAAGTAAAACCAGTGAACTGACAGTGAAAAGTACAGACAGTGAAAAGTCTCGTACCATGAACCGGTGGTCCTGCAGGCCGGTGTACTGCTCCCAGAAGAGCTGGGCCTGGCAGCTCGGACCAGGCGTGCCCGAGGAAGCCGCGGGGCTGCGGGGCCCCTGAAGGGAGGCGCAGTACGCTGAGGGGTCCCCCGGGCCGGGCGCAGAGCCCTCGCTGAGCTGTCGGCGGTAGGGGTGGAAGCAGGTGCTGTCCCGGGCCCCCGGTGAGGACCCCGGAGTGCAGCTCCCGTCCACGCTGTGCCTCCGGTCCGGGCTCCTCATCCTCATCATGGCCCTGGGGGGCGGGCTGCTCCGGTACTCCTGGAACTGGGACAGCACCCAGGGATCAGAGTGTAGTTCTGATGTCCCTCACGGATCCAGGACTCTCGTCACAGATTTAGTAGCAAATACCGATTTTGACTGAATTATGTTGCAAGGACCAGTCCTTTTGGGGGACACAATGCCTGACTACTGATAACGTCAAGTTCATTATGGGACCTAAATGTGGGCAGTTGGGATTATCATCATCATTATCATATTATCATCATGTCAAAACATGACTCCGTGGGACACTTGGGTCATGGAGGACAATTCATACAATTTTATAAAAAAATATATATTTCAGCTGTCTACTTTCACATTTAGGTGGATGCCAATCCTATTTTAATGGAAACAGTTTTGATCTCTTTCTTAACATAGAGACTGCTGACACTTCATTCAAGACTAAAACAAAAAAATACTACAAAAACACCGTTCAAAGACAAGGTCAAATGTGGAATTTTGCAAAGCCGCTGAAACATGCTTCACCTTATTGCTTAATAAAAGAGCTACCGGTAACCTCTATTCTGATGCATCACAACACATGATGGAATGCAAGGAGACAGGGATATTGGCTGCCCATAGGATTCAACGTGTACAATAGATGGTGGTCTGTAAGGACATGGAGTGGGGGACCTCACCTCTGACTGGGCCATCAGCTGCAGGTGATCAGGTGTGGCCACAGGTGTGGCTTTGGCCTAAAATGGAGCTGCTGGATTAGAAAGAATGCATATTTCAAAGTATGGCATGGTGTTAATAGTTGATGGAAGGTTTTGAGAGACAGGGACAACACAAGTTATGGAAGTTACTCCGTTTCGAATGACAAAGTTGCTCTTGACACAAAGCTAGGAGGAAAGGTATGTCTTCAACAGACCCTGAAATGAAAATAAAAAACCTAGATATAATACACCATATGGAAAACACAAGCTAGGCTAACAAGGCCTTCCTTAAATGACCTGAGATGGGCTATATCTTCTAAGTGAGCAATTTAGCTGCAGTGGCTGTGAAGCATCTTGTAGGATATGTTCTGGGTCCATGGTTCACTTGCCATTATTTCTACTGTCGTTCAAATATGACTAAGGGAGTCCTAAACAGCAGCTTTATGCTAACCTAACCTGTTACCATGGACAGAGTGTGTGTGTGTGTGTGTGTGTGTGTGTGTGTGTGTGTGTGTGTGTGTGTGTGTGTGTGTGCGCATATAGAATTGGGACCTTTCGGTCTTTATTTTTGATCTCAGTATTTACCGATGGGAATGAAACTTGGCTTCAGCATTTGACCCATCCTATAGTACACAGGAGCACTATGTGTGTGTGTGTGTGTGTGTGTGTGTACAAGTGTGTGTGTATGTGTATGGGACTGTGTGTGTGTGCGTGTATGAGTGTGTATGCGTGTGAGTGTGTGTGTGTGTGTGTGTGTGTGTGTGTGTGTGTGTGCCTAAGAGTAACAGCAGTGACTCAAGGTCAACGAGGACTAGATGACGTGAGACGTGCCAGTGAGTAACAAGGGGTGGG
>OMKI01038651.1:0-12500 GCA_900302315.1 Phycis blennoides
ACAATATATATACTGGACACCACAAAGCATCTTTGATAAGCCCTCGTGCCACTCTTTTTATGGAACCAAGCACCGGAGGGGGCATGCAATGAAACTTTCTGATGTTTTCTCTCTCTTGCACTCTCTCCCTCTCTCTCTCTCTCTGACTCTCTCTCTGTCTCTGTCTGGATGTCTCTCTGACTCTCTCTCTATCTCTCACCCTGTCTCTCACCCTCGCTGTCTCTCTGACTCTCTCTCTATCTCTCACCCTGTCTCTCACCCTCGCTGTCTCTCTCTCTCTCTCTCTCTCTCTCTCTCCTCTCTCATCACTCTACCTTCTCCGTAGGCTCCTGATGTACTTGAAGCTACGTTGTGACCTCCCCCCAAAGAGGTGAATTCTGAAGACACTCGTTCTTCCCCCCCCAACCTCGCCCTCTCCCCCTTTACTTCCTCACCCTCTCCTCTCTCTATATCTATTGCTGTGTGCTATTCTGTCTCCTCCATCGATCTGGTTGCCCTTAATCCCGGGGGCCGGTCTCCCCATCTCCTCCCCCGCTGGCTCACGCTGTAAATGACGTCGGCCCGCCGCTGTGTTTACATTGCACCGAAACATCTCGGAGGGAGAGCAACCAAGGCAAAGGTTGCATGTGTTTAGCCCAGGCCTTCAGCGCGTCGGCACACATGCGCAAAACTCACGCACGCACGCACGCACGCACGCACGCACGCGGTATGCAGCAGGGCACTCCTGGGAAGAGTGAAGCCATTCCTGTGGGCTGCGTCAGCCTCTCTCTCTCTCTCTCTCACTCTCACTCACTCTCACTCTCACTTTCTCTCGCTCGCTCTCAGCTCCGCCATCAACGTGTCGGTGACGGTGCCCGTGCCTAAGGGATCCCTCAGGTGAGCTGGTCTGCTTTACAAATACATCACACGCACACACACACACACACACACACACACACACACACGCTCTTTCAAATGAGCATCTGCTCAAACATACACACACTCGCTGAAGCACTTTGACTATGGAAATCACTTTGCATGGAAGGAGAGCATAAGAAACAACACCAGAGTGTTGTTTTGTGTGTGTGTGTGTGTGTGTGTGTGTGTGTGTGTGTGTGTGGGGGGGTACCTTCACCATTTAAATGTTTTGTTTAGTTAGTCTTGGAAGAATCATTTTAAAGTGTGTCACTACCGCGTCACGAGTTGACGCTGGCGTAACTTGACTTGTATTGTTCAGCTCTGGTGTGCGTGTGCGTGCGTCCGTGTGTACGTGCTTGCTTGTGCATGTGTGCGTGCAAGCATGTGCGTGTGTGTGTTTCCGCGTAACTTTTTGCGGTTCCATCTTGTTTTGGTTCACACTTTTGAATACGACTTAAGACACGCAAGGCTGTTCACTGTATTTATCTCAGCCCTTTGCCTTGCTGAGATCTATTAGAGGGAATGTAATTAATAATACATGCGTGCTTCCAAAGCAAGCTAAACGATAGACAAGCAGACCTATTACAGTAAATAAATAATGAACATCTGTGTCGTGGAATAGAAATAGACTTGGAGGCTAATCAAGGCCGAGTTACAAGGCTAGGATACGAAAAAGAAATGTCAATGTTTGTTTTTAGCTGATCCATATTCCTATCGGTGTAGTACTATCTGGTGTGCTGTATTGGGGGGGGGGTTGCTGTACCTCATAGACCCACGGCTGCCTCAGCACTTTGTTTAGTTTGATTCCGCTTTTCGGCCCGTGTGTGTGTGTATGTTCCTGGATGTGCTTCTCTCAGCTGGGTCGCTCTAGACCGTCGTCGTTGATAACAAGAACAAGAATCTTAAAGTCTTAGACGACAGAGAAACGGCACAAGATGGCAGCACATGTTTTCAAAAGAGCTCAGTACAAAGCGCAGCATGTAGACACACTGCCCAGACACAGGACCGGTGTGTGTGTGTGCTCCCTGCCAGTCTGTCCCAGGAGCTCAGCAGTCCAGACCAGAGGGCCGAGCTGAGGCCCCAGACCAGAGCGGTGCACTGGGACATCCCGCGCTTCCCCGGCGGAGCTCAGCTCTCCGCACTCTTTAAGGTGAGCGGCCGTGCGCTCGCGTGCGCGTACTGGAGTGTACCACCCACCGTTACCGCACAAGCAGGCAAAGTCACTCCTCAGTAAGTGAAGTGGAGTGATTTGAAGGTTGACGAATAATTTCTCACAAGAGGAAAGTGGAACCTGCTCATCTGAGACACACATGCACATGCCCACAGGTTTGGTCTCATGGTGAACTTTAATAAAGGTCAGCATGTGCTGTTGACGTCTCAACCTGTGACAAGAAAGTCCTACTGAATTTGAATCACATGTATCTATAGTGTGACAATACAATGTATTTTATTGATGCGGCTGTATTCTTGCAATCTGTTTGTCCCAAGGCCTGACAGTCTTTTGCATGAAAATAGAAATGGCTTGCGTCTGTAATTTTGATTTCCATTATTCCGGTAGAGTTACCCAATAGTAATTTGAGACGTGACTTACAATGACCATGAAGGGTTGTGATGGGGGTTATGTTACAACACGTATAGTAAATAAATGAAAGTGATCACAAAAATCTGTGATTAACTTTTAATGGTGATATCAAGGGTTAACAAGTTTAAGCACTAAGCATCAGAAAACTACTTTCGCCCTAATCCATTTCAATCTCATGTCACTTCAATCTATTGATTTCCTCTGCAGCCGAATGAAACAACAGTGTTTTGGACTTTGAGGAAGTACTAACTACACAACACAATGAGGGGGGATGGGGACTCAACACACGGCCCAAACAATTCTGAGTCTTTCCAAGACTTGAGTATTTTAGCTGACCGACACGTATATATTAGAATGTAATTGTCTATATTTTCTTGACTTTTCTTGACCTATTTTGTAGGTGTGTCTAGTGTATGCAACCATACCATGTGATATGGTATGGTTATTTATCGTTTTCAGACCCTGTTGTCACATGAAACCCAGCACCAGGCATTTTAGTAGAGCGAGACGTGGGATAAAGTCCTTCGAGTGAATTAAAACACTCCTCTACTCTTCAAGTTGAAGTCTCATTGCAAACTTTAACTAAAGTTGGGGTCAGTCAGTGAGAAGGATTCAAATGAAGACATTTGTTGTGCGCGTATTGCGTGTGAAACGCAAAAACAAACGGTTTGCGTGTGTGCGTTCTGTCTGTCGGTCCAATGTGTGTGTTCCTTCCCTCCGTTTTGTTCCTCTCCCCAAGTTGGAGGTTCCGGGCCTCAGCTCGGCCTCCATGATGGAGGTGGGCCCGGTGGGTTTGAGCTTTGAGTTGCCCAAGTACACCTGCACCGGACTGCAGATCCGCTTCCTCCGCCTGACGCCCGTGCAGCCCGGATCCTCGCAGCGCTGGGTGCGCTACGTCACCCACTCGGACTCTTACACCATCAGGATATGAACAACATTACTTTTATTACTGAAGCTCATCTGCCGTATTTGCCCCCCACTGTTTTGATTAAATGGTGTTTGAGTCTCTATGGTCTATGGTTCCCACCCAATCGGATCTATAGTGATCTCCAGTAGTCAAACTAATGCATGCGAACCATAAGACTACACAATTTAATCAAACAAAGTGGGGAGAGCAAAATTGCTGATTTGCAGCTTTAAGTTTATATGGTTATTTAAATTATTAATAAAGAAAAAACAAAGGAGGAAAACTCCATGGGTTCTCATCTAAACCATCACCTGTTGTCTGACTATGCAACCCAGTGTGGATGTGTAAATAAACGTGGCCATTGACCAATTATGTGAATGTGACCATCACCACCACATAGACACACAGCAGCATCACACGGCGCGGCTACTTTGCAAAAATAGACAAATCGACCGCACACAACGCTCCGGTCACTTCCGAGATTTTCATCCCATTTCGTGTGTGTGTGTGTGTGTGCGTGTGCTTTACATACACGCAACAATGTAATTGTTTGCATGCAGTATTAACATTCCCATCGCCTCGGTCAGTCCTTGCGCAACGCGGGCTGCCCCTGACTGTAGTGTACACAACAAGACGCGCAGCCACTCCAGTTCCTGTCTTTGCGGAAGCGGACGAGGACAAGGCGGCGCTCAGCGCAATTAGCATACGAACTAGCGTCCGGGTGGATGTGCACAGATGTGAAAGGACAACGCGTGTGGAAAAAGAAAGCGGGTCTTAAGAGCAAGGAGCGGTGCTGATTTCGTGGTTATTCCCCCCCAAAAAACTACGCAGCCTGCCGCGGAGATGGGGGATAAGGCGGGCACCAGGTAGGCTAACGCGCTTGGCTAGCGCTAGCGCTGCTGCAGGGAGCGCAGTGTTTAATTACGCTTTTCTGTGTGGTTTTTCGGGGGGACGAGTGTTGTGCTCGTATGGGGGGCGGGGTGGGGAGATTTAAGGAAACGCAGTGTGGGGATGCCTCGGTGTAGCGTGGTTTGGCCGCTTGGTGCCACCGAGGTCTCTCCGGGGGAAGGCGAGCTGCGCCTGGGTGGGGTTAGCTGACTACCGACGAGCTAACGCGGCTATGTGGGCAACGCCGACTGACACTGGGTTTTTGCTGACAAATGTTGTGTTTTATAACGTGTGCTTCCATGTGTGCATGGATAGGAAACGTTTCTTAGGGGGTCTCAATGCATGGGTGTCGTTGTTTCGTCTTTAAAGAGGGTGTTTTGGTGATGCGTGTGTGGACGCCACTAGTTCGATCTCTTATGAGACCAAAGATTGGCCACTGATACACAACAGACGTGTTGTGAGACGCAGCTAAATGGCAGTCTATTTGTTTTTTTTTTTTAATCTCATAGTATTGCGTCCATTTTCCGATTTGTGATGTTTGGAGTTCCCCATTTACCCCTCAACATCACCCATTCTCGCCTGTTAGGTGTGTTTTTTCCTGCTGTTTGCGTTCGGTATTTCCGACGTCACAACAATTGACTTCATGTAGTGTAATCACCGGGCCGTGCATTGAAAGGATAGTGCCCTCAATAACGATAGAGCCTTTCTGTTCATCCATACATCACGATGACGTCTCTTTGACGTGCGGTGTCGCCGTCACCCCCCCCCCCCCCGCGAGGCTAATTCATTTGAGACGCGTGCTTGATGTAAACAAATAACACACATCCTCCACGTCCGCCGATCAGTGGCTTCCTGATGCTCACATGCAAAAGATTGTCCACTGTGTGCACTGTATTTTCCTTTCCCTTGTAACGTGAGATTTTACTGATTTCAGAAGAAGGTGCGCTGCGACGTGACGTGTGTGTTTGCAAATGTGAATTAAGCTTGAGAATCGACCAATCGGCCTCGATTCGTATGACAGAAGGTGCATGTGACATATACATAGGTTGTTTTTAACCGACAACTGGTTTGCACATTTATTTGCCAGGCGTGTAAGACTACATGGCACAGCGTTATCCCATGGCCTATAACGTGGTTGTGCTGGTGCGGTTGAAGTGGACATTAATAAGACCAAAATTACAATAATGTATTATTCAAAATGACAATTAATAGTATTCCCATTTATCGTGAATGCTTAATGTGCACTCTAGCAAAGGGTTGCAAAACCGCTACACCGATATGATCAGTTATTGTGATTGGTGTGCGTTCCCTTTTCTGTGATTCCAACGGACAGAAACCAGCCTTCTATTCACATGATACAGATTCACTGTCGCGTTTGTTAATCACACCCACATATCTACGGATGGATGTCAGATAACAAGTGTCATTTGAATAGAGTGGGAAAAGGTACAAGGAATGATTTTTATCTCTCTCACTTTGAGCTGAGGTTGTGTTTGTATTGTGTATTGGTTTATTTGTGCAGCCCTATACACTCCGTCCACAGAGCTGTATTAGAATACATGGTATTCCTGTAGACTGCCAATCAAACATGTGACGTGCACAAATGGACAGATAATATGTAAACACCTCACATGAAAGGTGTGTGTGTGTGTGTGTGTGATTAACACAGATGCAAGCATATGCCGTGCATGTGAGACAGTAGACCACCCCACACAGACCGCTCTCAGTGATCAGTGAGGGCCTAGCCTGTAACGTTACACTTGTACCTAAATGATTACTAAACGGCATGCCACTTGCATTCAAGGATATTGAGGACCTGATCTGATGTTGGCCTAAAATAAGGTATTGGTGCTATTGGGTCAGATGTCTCATAAACGCCAGTGTGCAGTACGGCAGCACATCCCCAGAGGTAAGCATCATCGCCTGGATGAGAACATATCCCTCTTTGTCGTCATCGCTGCGTCTCTGAAGCCACAAAAACGCACCGAAACCGGAAATGTGTTCATACTGACGAGGGCGACGCCAAGGTGGAGCGAGTGAAACCCAACCACCAGACTTGACTCGATGAGAGGATTCACACTGACCACTCTGCACTGTGCATCGGGGGCGAAGTCCTGTCGCCAACGACGCCCAAAACAAAGTGTAGTCTCCGTATTTCTAGATAGCCTTACCATCATTTACATTTACGTTTAATAGTCTTTTATCAAAAATGTAATAAAAAAAAAATGCACAAATCCCCAAACTGTCCATGTTGGCTTCAACATTTGACCACGATGGCTTCCGCTGCCCATGTCTCATCATCGTCCCTCATCAGTACAATAACATACTGAATGCTTCTGGGACCGAGAGAATGAATTGCACACGTCATATCGCAACCAAACTGCTGGCCATTTGAGAAGAGACGGGGGGGGGGCGGGGGATGCAATGAGGCAAGGGTCTCACCATCCACCGTCTGGTCCCCTGGCGAGCGCGTCTAAAACACAACCTTGCCCCCCCCCCCAGAGCGTTGCATGCATGTCCACACATGCATGCGGACTATACCTCGTGGGACGTAATTCAATTACACTAACCTCGGTTCAAACTCGGGGCAAGGGGTCTTCAGAAGTAAGTGTAGTCACCGGGAAACCTCCGAGCCATATACAGCATTGAAGCGAGGGGCTGAACAAAGGCGTTTTCTGTCTTAACAGAGGGAGTGTTGATACGACCGGGAAGCGGCCCGTTCAGTTATGAAATGGTGCGCATCACTACCTCACCACGAGCATATTGTTCTCCTATGCCGGCAAGTGTCTACAGTGTGTCTAATTGTGGTGGGACTGAATTTATTCCCAGCGCTACGCAACGTGTTTCTCTGCGCCACGGTCCTCAGACACCTGAGTTGCACAGGTGTGTGTGTGTGTGTGTCCGTGTCCGTGTCCGCCAGCCACATGTCGGGAAGCCATGTTGGATCTGGCATGGGGCAGGAGAGCCGTAACCCCCCCCCCCACACACACACGCACACACACACACTGTGGGCTATGGCCAGAACCAGCTAACTCTGCTGGACCGGAGCATCTTTATGTCGATTAAGGTGGTGAAATTTGAACGGCAGTAGATGGGACTGAAAACGCCAGACCGCAGATGCTATCTGCAAACCCCAGAGGATGTTGCTTTTACAGATTAGATGTCAATATTTTGAAGGAGTGTGGGGGGGGGCGGGGGGTTCAATATTTTGGTAAATCAACCTCAAAGTACCAAAATATTAATATTAATACTTTGTTAACTACGTTAATGGAATAAGTTGACACGCACACACCGCACACCTTTTCAGAACCCGACGACAGAAGAGATTTTGAAGAAGCACCTCAAAGTGACTTTAAGGACACTCGGGGCAGCTCCAGTCGACCACTTCTGGAGTGTCGGCCCGTTTGCGCGTTTAAAAAGCGCCCCGTTCGGGCTCCACTCGCACCTGCGCCCTTCGCTGCTGTGCAAAGGCCCGAGCGCGTGAGAGAGAGAGCCAAAAACTCTTTCCTGTCCGTTTGCCGGCAGACTGGGTGACAGAGTTCCTGCTGTTCAACATCAACGCCGACCAGAATGTTTGCTTTTCGGGAGGAAGTGGAAACCTCTGCAGTTTCTAGTTCCTGTTTTGTGGTATCAGTCATCACAGGAAGTAAACTTAAGTTACCCCATGAGAACTTCCTTTCTGCACGCCTGCCGGTGCCAGTTTTTTTTTTTTTTCCACGCCACTCGCCGTGCTCGCCGTGGGCTGCGGTGCCATCCACATTCCAGTGGTTTTCACTGCGGCCCGACGAAACTCCAGTGCCCGTGGGGATGGTTTCCCCGCGCGCCTCTCCAGTCGCCGCCGAGCGTTCCCGTTACCAGACGGCGGCGGGTGGACGCTTGCGTTTTGCACGCTGCCTGCCGCTGCAGAACAACAGCGTTTGAGTGTTGAAAGGTGCCGCCGGCACACGGCAGCCTTCTCCGGCGGTCTGACGGTGTGACACTGGTGTGCTGCTGTTGTTGTTGAGCCCTAGTGGAACAGATTTTTGAAGAAGTTGCGACCAAAAAAAAAACTTGAGTCATCTTTTTTTTTTTTTCCCATCCCCCTTTATTTATTTATTTATTTTTACTGCTTTTCCTCTCTGCCGCACCCTAATGCCCCCCCCCACCCACTCCACCCACTCTCCAAGCACCACTGGGGACGTTGACCCTGTCCTCTTTAACCCTTCTCCTGCCGGCCCGTTGGCCCAACGTCCTCCACCACCACATTGTATCGCGTGTTGCCGTCAGCGTTGTGGCCTCTACACAGCGCACACAGTGCACATCCTCGCTGTCTGCAGCCTCCGCACAGTGCACATCCTCGCCGTGTCTGCAGCCTCTGCACACAGCGCACATCCTTTCTGTGTCTGCAGCCTCTGCACACAGCGCACATCCACGTTGTGTTTGCAGCCTCCGCACAGCGCACATCCACGTTGTGTTTGCAGCCTCCGCACAGCGCACATCCACGTTGTGTTTGCAGCCTCTGCACACAGCGCACATCCTTTCTGTGTCTGCAGCCTCTGCACACAGCGCACATCCATGTTGTGTTTGCAGCCTCCGCACACAGTGCACATCCACGTTGTGTTTGCAGCCTCCGCACACAGTGCACATCCACGCTGTGTTTGCAGCCTCCGCACACGGCGCACGTCCACGTTGTGTTTGCAGCCTCTGCACACAGCGCACATCCTTTCTGTGTCTGCAGCCTCTGCACACAGCGCACATCCACGTTGTGTTTGCAGCCTCCGCACACAGTGCACATCCACGCTGTGTTTGCAGCCTCCGCACAGCGCACATCCATGGGGTGGAGGGGGTTAACCGTCTAACCACATGTCTCTTAATAAAACGTTGTAAAAATGCTACTCGATCACAGCCTGTGATTGGACGTTGGGGGGACGTCGGCCCCGGGGTGTTGCTTTCACACAGGAAGCACTGCAGCGGTGGCGCTCAACGTGGTCAACGGGCTAAAACAAAACCCCACACGGCCGTGCTACAGTGCAGCTAATGGACGGTTGGGGCGTCACGCTCAGCCGACTTTTGTTAATTTGGCAGTATGTGATTTGTAGATGGGTGCAGCTCGGATAACCAGATGTATTTGTCTGTCCTGTATGGCCGGATCAGGGCTTGTTGGGTGCTGCTCGAAGGATTTGTAAACGCAACCCCCCCCCCCTCCTTCATGAGGGGATCTGCAATGGACCTCTTTTCTAAAATGTGTCTTAAATGCTGTGTTTTTGGTCAATGTTGAGGTGTCATTTGATTTTGATGTCAGTTTTTCCTGCCCCTCTTTTATCTTTCCAGAGTTTTCAAGAAATCCAGTCCCAACTGCAAGGTGAGTCTGTCTGCTGGGTCCATGCTGGAAGTCACTGCATGCCGCAAAGGAAGACACTAACAGGAGTTGAAATTGCAACAGCAAAAAATAATGTGCCCTGTATTATGGAGATTGTAATTGAAGCTATAGCCTCCTCCCCCCCCCAACAAAAAATATATAACTAAATGCTTATCCAAGATGCTCAATTGTGCCGTGTGTGTGTTTTGCATACAGCTTACTGTGTACCTGGGGAAGAGAGATTTTGTGGACCACCTCGATCAGGTAGACCCTGTAGGTGAGTGACCCCAGAGGACGGAGCGCTTGGATGGAGCTGTAGGTGTAGTTGTCGGGTGGAGGGTAGGGAGCATTGTCTCGAGTTGGCCGTGGGAAGCAATCCATGAAGTACTTTGATAATTCCAACGTAATGGGCTGAAGCTGATCCCTATCGTCCGGGATTTACCCACTTGTAATTGGAGTGCGGTTTGACATGTTGACTGTTGTGACTGGGAGTCAGGGCAAGGCCAGGATGTCAGGTACTTCCACAGGGGTGTAAAAAGCACACGCAGCCGCAGTGTTGGGAGAGTTACAGCTTTCGGCGGCGGGTGAAAAGGAAATTGGCCGAAATGTCTGATTAAAAAGAAAACTGGCAAAGGGAAAGTGAATGTGGACGACTTCCAGCGAGGAAGTGTAGTTAAAGCAGAAGCCTTCAGGCGTGGCCGTGGACGACAAAGTGCCGACACGAGCAGCTTCACAGCCATCCGGACGCAGACTGTGTGTGATGTTTGTCTTGGTCCCCGACACGAAAGAGTGTTCTTCTGTGTTTCCGCTTCGACAGATGGCGTAATCCTCGTGGATCCCGAGTATCTAAAGGACCGCAAAGGTAGGCCGGCGTGTCTGTCTGCCGCGCGGCGCCTTTCCCCGCGGCGCTGCCTCGTCCCACCAAAGTCACCACCGGTCGGTCATTATGTGACAAGCACTCAGCCCTGTCCTCTCTCTCTCTCTCTCTCTCTCTCGCTCCTCTCTCTCTCTCTCTCTCTCCTCCCCATTCCTTCCTTCCTCGCAGTCTTCGTCACTTTGACCTGCGCTTTCCGCTACGGCCGGGAGGACCTCGACGTCCTGGGCCTCTCCTTCCGGAAGGACCTCTACATCTCCACCTTTCAGGTACGCCCCCCTGCCGGGCCCAGGGGGTGCAGCCCCTGTCCACACCCCCCGAGAGCTGATGTTAATCATCTAAAGTCAAACCCCTTTTTTTTTTTTTGCATGTAATTGGCACATTGGGTTGAGTGACCGGATGAGTTCCGGCGTGGTTCTGTCGGTTCTGTTGGTTTGACTGTTGGCCGCTGTGTGTTCCTGCAGGCGTTCCCGCCGGTACCCGAGGAGAGTAAACCCAACAGCCGCCTTCAGGAGAGGCTGCTGAAGAAGCTCGGCCAACATGCCCACCCGTTCTACTTCACTGTGAGCGCACACGCACACATATACACACACACACACACACACACGCACATGCACACACATATACGCACGCACAAGCCCGCGTGTGGTGTCATTTCAGGACCCGATGTTCGCACGTAGCTAAACAAAGCGGAATGCCAGCCGACCTCTGTCCTCTTTAGATGTGGACACAACCTCTACCTACAGACATTTACGCAAACAAACGTTCTGACTTCTGGGGGCCCCGGGCGACTCACTCAATGTCGTAATTTATACCGGGTTTGGTTCCCCGGTCGAGAGCAGACCTCTCTTTTTACAAGGGAGCCCCGGTGGAGACGCGAACAGCCGCCCCCCCCTGCAGTAAAACACACGAGACGTACGGTAAACCCGCGCGCGACGCCGCGGCCGGCGACACGCGGGACGCCGTTTCACGCGGTGACTGATTGAAGTTCCGCCCTATGCAGCCAGGCCCCCCCCCCCCCCCCCCCCCCCCTCACCCCCTTTCTCCCGCTGACGAAACTAAAGATAACGCGCGTGGAGCCGCGAGAGGCTGTGCGGCCTCGCGGCGCCGATGTGGAGGTCCACAGACGCCGGGAACGCCGGATCCGCCTCCCACCACCACCACCACCACCACCACCACCACCAACTCCCCCCCCCCCCCCCTGGAGAAACCTTGGTTGCCATGGCAGCCAGCAAGAGGTGGAACATTAACAAGCGACGCAGGGGCTGGGCTGAATCGGAGCAGCGGCGACCAATTCAAGGATTTATCTCGTATTGTGTTTCAGTTGAGTGATCAGGCGGCGAGGGAGGAGGCGCCCCGGAATTAGGTCATGCCGTCAACACTGTGCCTGCGTTATCTAACCGCAATATCGCCTCGCCTTTTTTTATTTAGTTTTTTTAGCCCATGCCCATATTTGGGAAGGAGGGCGTAGTGGCACAGGTGCTGGGTTTCGTCCCAAACGTCCAAACCTGTTGGCGTCCTCGATGCTGGATGCCCTGACCCCTACCTGCTCCTCGATGACGCAGACTCTCGGTGTAGCCTACTTTGGATCAAGGGCGTCTGCAGCTCAGTGACTCGGTGGTAAATAGTGTTTTGAAACCAGTTCAGCTCCTTGAGCCTGAGACCACAAGGCGTTGGACGGGCTGCGAGGTTTCGGACGCATGCGGGTTGCAGACCCCCAGATGGCGCGGCGGTTGTTCTGTGACGGGACGGGACGGGTAGGCCCACGTTGTACTGACCGTAGTTGTGTTCTCCTTGCCCCCGTCCAGATTCCTCAGAACCTCCCGTGTTCTGTCACACTCCAGCCGGGCCCTGAGGACACTGGGAAGGTAAGCAGGCACGCACAAAGACGGGGGCGCACGCACGCACACGCACACACGCACACACGCACATACACGCATACACGCATACATGCGTGACCATGAATCACACACACACACGCACACACACACACGTGTGTGCGAAGAACCCTTTC
>OMKI01038656.1:3938-32244 GCA_900302315.1 Phycis blennoides
CATCAAATTGTGTGTGCGTGTGTTTGTGTGTGTGTGTGTGTGTGTATATATCTTGCTCGTAGGCCTAAAGGGTATATTGCTAATGTATTTCGTTAGACATTAGCTAGAGTCTAATCTCTTATCCTAACTCAAAGCCTAGCTAATGAAAACCAAACATTGCAGCACCTGAGTGGCATTCAGACGAGGCCCTGGCAGATGGCAAGCCCTCTGTGGCTATGGTTACTCACAGAGGGGTCCCAGGATGATTGGGTATTCATGGTGTGTGTTTGCACATACAAATAACACACACTTCCTTACACATCCTGACTCATAGTCCGACATCGTCAACACACAGACTTTGTGCTCAGTGCTCACATGTGAAAGCGACATGTATAATTCCCAATATATGTTGCCTTCCTCTAAATGAGCCTAGCTGGCCTTTGTTTGAGTCCTCCGTGTGATAAAGAGGTCTGTTACTCTGCATTAAAAACTATAGCATGTGGTTTACCAAAGATTTACAAACAATGTACACCGACCGTAGGTCTGCAGGTCTACATCCAAACATTCCTTTGAGTGGAGAGTGGAAAGGGTCACCTGGTTCAGTTTATGAGTTTGTGTTAATGAGTAAGAGGGGGGGAAGTGTGTCATTCCCAGATCCAATACTGAAGTTAACACCAGGGCTTGAATGTTTACGTGTGGTGGTGTACATCGGTCCAGCGAGTCTATTCTATAGACAATGTGTTTTCACAACACTCCAGTAGGCCTAGCCACATAATTCATGTCATATCGTATTCATATTCAAATAATTATTAAATAATAGTCTGTTTACCAGATGTACAGTACAATAGCAGATTGGAACAGTAATATAGCAGGAACTCAACAAAGAAAAGTATCCGATAAGTAGGCCTACCACAAACCTCAAAAGGCTTTCGTTTTCCATATTGGAAATACATATTATGTCTCTCATAGGAATATAAATCAGAGTCTAATATTATATTTAATATATAATATTATATATAATATTAGACAACGTTCAAATTAAATATCTAAAAAAAACTGAAACAGTACCAAGAAAACGCAGTTTAAAAACGATACATATAGGCCTGCCTGTACAGGAACAGGAATACCTACATAATTATTACAACTATAGGAAGATTATGTTTTTTTTTTTTTCTATTCTGCAAAGCTTAATTGACATTATAGACAAATGTCTGCCAATTTTGTCAACGGTCTCAAACGGTTTATCAACCAACCATCTTATTCCGAGACGTCTATCTGATTTCAAGTCGCACCTGCAGGCCGCAACGCTCCGGCGATTGGGTTTCAACGTCCCTACCCCCGAAGTTCATCACGATCACGAACAAAAAAAATGGTTTACAGACAATGAAGCCACTTACCTTAATAGAGCGATGTAGCGATCCCGTATCAACCCAATTATTCTTTCTTTGAAACCTGCTGTGTGTCGCTGGCGCTCACTTCGGTTTTACTGCATTTAGCGACCCTGCCGTCTCAAAAAGCCAGCACGTATCAGTAATGTGATGTGTGACGTCATTTGAATGGGAGCGCAACGGCGAGGTTTTATGACAGGGGCGGTGGGGGTATAGGCTGAGGAGAGGACCATGCATTGTATCGTTATCCCGGTCTACCGCAACGCAATTTCCGGTCATATACTTTCTATGAGCTGTGTGCGCCAGTTCACAGTGTCGGCAGCGAGAAGAATATTAGAGCGCGACAAAAATAACAACAGCAACAAAGACCACGAGAATACATAACGAGTTTAAACAACAAAATTGACAAAGCAATATCCAAAATATCCTAATATCTCACCACATAAGTCCCTCCTGCTCTCTCGCCGCTAAACCCATGATAGTGAAAGCACCGCCCTCTCTCGCATATAACGCTTATTTGGAGCATCTCGTTCCAGGCGTGCCATCAGATGATCAACGCCTGGGAACGGGGACATGGCACTATCGCTTGAAATGTGATTGGCTGCCGTGAATCAATTCTGTTGGAATCCAATCCAATGTCGAAGTGATTTCGTGTCATGAACTTTGATCTAATTCGATAGATTTCATCAACTAGGCGCAAATCAGTTGTACGCTACGGTATAACATCTATTAGGCCTATATATGTAACTAAGTGAATATTTGTATAATCATTATTATGACATAAGCCCAAAATAGGCTACAAATATCATTTAGATGTTTTGAACACAAATAACTATAGGCCTACCTTCAGGGTTTTAACAGTAGCGCATATCTGTAACTTTCCCTGTTCCCTACCCGTTCTAATTTGTGGAGCAAAGTTGCACTTCTACCATCATCTCAGCAGATGGCAGTCGATCCATGAATATTTTTCATATTTTCTTGTCGATTTATTTTTCCAAAACAAACAAATACCGCACATCGCTAGTACTAGGTCAGACATTTCGGGGCGCACAGCCCCGAAAGAGAATGTGATATGCAAGCAGTGCTTGCAAAAATATTCAACCCCCTGCTAAATTACTAATTTCACAATTAATAACAGAAGTTTCTATATTTGATATTTACATTTACAGCAATAATACATTTATTGAATTACTATTCAGTGTTACTATAAGTAACACGGGTTTTACACTACAAAAATCAGAGAAAACATTATTAGTTGGGTCATTAGGGTTCAGAATGAACAATCACAGATACACCTGTTTTAGACAGCACCCTCTTTAAAAACTTGAGTCGACAAAATCTATCATAATGACCAGAACAAGTAAAATATTACGTTATACCAAAGCAGATAAGAGGAGAATTTGGCAATCTGAACAAAATGGGGACCGTCCACCATATCATCAGGCATTGACAGAAGCGTCATACAATACAGATATAAGGCTCAGTTCAGCTCCTCTCTGCTGAGGATACATCAACCATTCAATTATGTCACTAGAAAGACACCAACCAATCGGAGAAAACTTCCTTTAATAAATGAAACAAAACTGTTTCAATAAAAAAAAGTTATAATGTACAAAACATTTCTGCAGATTATTCCATCAAATTTGGTAGAGTTAAGCTTTGACGCCCACACCATCGATAGTCACAGTATAACAACCAATGTGACCCAATCTTCTGTCAGAACATTCAGCTGCTATATTTTTTTGCTCACGTTTCAATTTACATTGAGTTATTAGTTTTCGCCGTGAAAGTCACCACCAACGTCTTCTTCTAATTTGGTTTTATTGGCTTTTTATCAATCTTTAAGGTGCAAGCTGCCACCTGCTGTACTGGAGTGTGTATCGTCATGACTTTGTAAAAATCCTGTAGGGGTTTGTCCCATGTTTCTGACAGAGATGTTCGCTAAATCAGACAAAGAAATATTAAGATAATATTTGTATATAATTATTATTAATGTATATAATAATAATTGTTATTATTATTATTATTATTATTATTATTGTTGTTGTTGTTGTTGTTGTTGTTGTTGTTGTTGTTGTTGTTGTTGTTATTATTATTATTATTATTATTATTATTATTATTATTATTATCATCATCATTTAAAAAATGTAAATTTAAATGTAGGTGTGCTTGAGCACCCATATAAAGAGTCTTAAAACCCCAATGTTGGTAAATGCTCCTATTGTGTCTTCCCATGATCATGCTCCATTAAATCAAATACTTTTTCGTCATACAATCTATGGTTTGTACATGGATTATATCGGCCTGCATCGCGGGCCGAGAGGCTGGAATGTTTGCCAAACCCATAACAAAGTAGACCGATCTTCATGTTTAAATGTAATGACTGAATGTTGATGATATGTGTTATGTTTAAATTCAAATTGAACACCATAGGATAGTGTGGTAAGTTTTCAGACAAGTATGAATATTATTTTATCCTGAATGTTAGGATGTAAAGGATTTGCTGACATGGTTTTCCATCTGTTTTTCAACAGTTTATGTTTTTTCACAAGGAACCTGAGGGTTCATGCAAGAAAACTACTCATACTGAGTGTCCAAGTGTTGCCTTTTCATCTTATGTCTGTGTTGTCACTCGTTGATGTGAACTGTAACTCCACCCCAACGGACCATACGATAACTCGCATCAATCGACTGCCACCGCCCATGTATTCTATTCGAAAACATCACGAGTCTGTTTGGAGGATGTATTAAAGAGATAGGTCTTACCATAAGGAGAGAGAACGTTGAACATAAGAAACAACACATTGCACAATTATTATGTATTTGTAATTATTTGTAGTTACAATCATGTAGGCCTATGCCATTTACAAACCAACTAAATATATACATTTGTATATTCAAATAATATGCAATTTTCATGGCACGTTGCTAATTTCTTTGTAATTGATTTACTCTACAAGTTCATTTTAAATAAAACACAATTTTCATTGTAAATAGGCCTACATAAAATATAACAATAATCACCCTCATAATCATAATGATATAGGCCATTTAAGGGACCTAGTGCAATGTCAAATTTCACTGTGGGCTCCAATTACAGCTTCCACCCCTGGAAGTACTGATGTATGCAATAACATCCTTGACCTTCGTGTAGTTTATTACACCATACGGTTTACAATCTATGGTTGCGTGATCAATCTGAAACGATCCGCGGCCATTTTAACCCCTTCCAAACGAGCGGAGAGTGGGCGGAGCCAACAGACCCCGCCCCGTCCTCTGTGTAATATGTCTGTTGCTTCGCACATGGTCGTGTTAGCTCGCTAGTTGTTTAAGTGCTATGCGCGAGTTATTAGACGATTTGTAAGAGATATTTGGACTGCATTTGAGGCTGTTTTTGTCTGACGCAGTTTGTGTGTCATTAAATTAGCGAGTGGTATATTGGACTGTGGATTTCGCCACATCTGGTTAACCAAACCATTTTTTGTGTTCAAAACTTTTTGCTTCTAGCATTAACTGCTTATTGCGATGACGACCAACACGAATAAAAGCTGCCCCATTCCCACAAAGATCCTTACCCTTAAAGACTGGTCTCAGCTGCCCGACTGCTACAGCCAGACCCCCGGCGGGACCCTTTTCTCCACTACGCCTGGAGGTAAGCGTATAAACCGCATTGTTTGAATATTAATTACTCATGCTTGTTAAATGTGCGTTGTTGGGGGGATTGATGTGCCTGCAAACAGCTGAACTCGACCAGGACGCCGCTCTGCAGAACTTCACAATCCCGCATGTTTAAACCCACATTATCTATACATAATTTGACAACAAATCAAGCTACATCTACATCACGTATTCAACGCGATTCTACTATTGTTTGCCAATTGTTTATGCAGGCTATGATGTTCTGTTATGCAGAGAAAAAAAACCGAAAGTGTCCATCATTCATATGATACAAATCATACATATCTACATATAAACAAAATATATACAGATGACCGGTTGATTAATGGCTGACTTATCTGGGACCGTGCACCGTGTCACGTATGGGCTTCACGTTGCATGATAGTGCCTGCAGCCATACGTGCCAAAACGTATGTTATGTCTTTAAAAAAAAAAAAACAGTGGTCAGGCGAAATCAATATGAAACACTTTTTTAATATGCAAAGTGGCGTACACGTGATCCCTGCGGTTATGTAGCCAGATTATGCCACACTATGGATCACGAGGTGGCTGCTCTGCTCTGTTACTTCAGCTGTCAGAGGAGCCGAAGGATTTAGTCTTGACGGTAGTCTGTTGTGGAGCCTGGCCTTCCCCGTCATCATCGCTTTATCTCGTCTTTATGATATGGCAAAGAACATTATGTACCAAGAACAGCACAATGACGAGGAACAGCACGTATGTGCATGCAAAACCAAAACACGAAACGCTATAGACCCAGCATTGTATGTCCAAGTCTCGCGTAGATCAAACCAGACATATCGTTGTTGTTTTTGCTATTTAATGTATGCTACGTTACAAGAGACCGAGCATGCATGCCGTTTCACCAAGGGAGCGACAACAACGGTCTGTCTGTCTTGTGTCACTGCACAGTCTAAAGGCGTGCTGCTATCCGCTAGCATTCTGATGCTAGTTTACATTCCAGCTGTCCCCCGCCCCTCTGTGCCCCCCTTTGTCCTGAGCAGGCAGCTCACCAAGCCACCATTGCATAACATGTTTTTCCTTCTGCATAGAGGCTTGGGGGTGGTGGTGGACTGATACTGTACATTGCACTTCAGTAGAGCAAACTCCAATACGTGCATACCACACCCATGGTAAACACCACATAAACATTGAACAGTGTGGTGTTTACAGTGGGATAGTTTGCTTTGTTTGGAGCTGAAATGTTTGCTTCCTGCATTGCACGGGTAACTGTGGTTGATTTCTACCAAACGACAACAACAAAGGACAACACAGGTGAAAACTACTGGTGTCAGCATTACTTGGCAGCAGCGTTGCTCCACGCAGAGGCTGCCACGTGTGGGGAGAATCTCGTGTCTGTGTGGTCCAAAGAAGGAGCATGTTCTGTTCCCAGATTTCCTAGAACTCAGTGTAGGGTTTGTCTCCTCCCCTCCTTGCAGCTCTGTACTGCCCCCCCCCCAATCCTATCCTGAAGTTTGGAGCAGGGTGTGTGTTTGGTATGGGTCCAGTGGCCCTGGCCTGCATGACGCTCGGCTCTATAGTGTGTCCGTTTTTTTTTCTTCTGTAAATAAACCGCGACTGTAAACAAAATGGGGGGCTATGCAAGCGAGATGGGTCGTGTCCCGCTGAAGTAGGTCGCCCTGTTTCGTCACCTCCTCGTGACGAGGCGAGCTGTTCCTTTTTTTCCCTTTCCCTTCGCCGTAGAAACGACTTCCCTCTCTTGAACAAAACAGGAACCCGCATCATCTACGACAGGAAGTTTTTGCTCGAGTGCCGAAATTCCCCCATCGCCAAGACCCCCCCCTGCTGCCTGCCCCAGATCCCAGGAGTGACGGTACCGGCAACGCACCCAATTGGAAAACTGCAAGACCTCAAAGAGGAGATGGAGGAGGAGGAGGAGAAGGATATCGCAGGTACATAAGCACTCACTCACTCACTCACTCACTCACTCACTGGCGGAATATTATTTGTATCTTCAGAGGTCTTAAGGGAACCCCACATAGATACACCGTGCAAAATGACCCAGACAAGCAGGCACACGCGCACACGTGTGCAAACACACACGCTCGCCTACATCTGGGGGAGAGGTTGAAACGTGAATGAACAATGTCCTTGGTGCCGGTCACGTCTCCTGACATTTTGGTTCGTTATCTCAACACCCTGCCGTTGAACCCCTCCTGGTGGTCACTTCGGCCGAGGCCCATGTAAACTGCGAATTACTTTTTTATATACATAGACGTGTACCACGGCAACTGTCCTGAAGGTGCAGTGAAAGCTTCTCGGTTGTGATTGAGTGTTTCTGCCAAGGCGTGCATGTCCAGCTTGTGCTCCGTCAGGCTAAGGCTCCTCGGTGGATATGATTTTGACTTGGCAAAAGTCAGAGACTGTAATCTTGCTTCCGTCACTAGCGCTCACCCCTCTGAGGGTAACGCTCTGTCGAGTCTGTTTGCTGAATGCTTACCTTCTATTGTAATGAAGGCAGCGGCCCGACTGGCATCTGAAGTAACTTGACGGCTCTAAAACAGAAACTGGGTGATGATACTTTCCGTCCAACCACCACATCTGGTGTTGCTGTTGCAGCCTACTTGTTTGTCCTGTGAGCCACTGGCACCTTTGCTGGCAGTGGCTCAGGAGGTAGAGCAGGTTGTCTTGACAAACAGAACGTTGCCGCTTTGATCCCCGGCTCCTCCTAGCTAATTGTCGCGGTGTCCCTGAGAAAGACTCCTAAAACCCTAACCGCTCCTGACAAGCCGGCCGTGGGCCGTGCCCGGTTGACCCACGCCATGGATGAATGTGTGTTTTGAATGGCTGAAGGCCAGGCAATAATTGTGACGCTCTTGAGTGGCCACGGGTTTGAAAGGCAGAATAGTTGCAGTCCACTTACCATTTTCAAAAACATGACACAAGGGACACAGTTTGGGCTTGGTATATAATGTCTTGCAAAGATCGTCTGGAACAACAATGTAACACAGATTTTGTGCCGATAGTCCCCTAATGGACTAACCCTACCCAGAAAATATTAAAGGTAATATAGCAATAGAAAACTGCAGGACACGTTCCATTAAAACGTGATTAAAAATTAATCAACCCTTAAGACATCTGAAACATTTATCATTGTCATTTATTAATAATAAACACATATAAATATGAATGAAAATGTATAGATTACAAGTCATAACCAGTGGTAAAATCAAAGATGAATTGAGTCCTCTATACATGTAAATTATGATAAAGTATTGTACTATTTGATTGTTATCAATGTCCTCTTCCCTGTGGCAATTTTGAGCATCCAGCATTTCTGGAAGAATGCCCTGGGTTCTTTTGTGCGGTTAGGTTCGACAGACTAGTGTTGCCACACAAGTTAACGTGATTCTACATTTATGAGGAGCAAAATCCACAATATGCATTCCGAAATGTCCCGAGTGCAAATTGTAACTGGGTTAATGTAATCCAGTATCATTTGGCTGGCAATTGATGCTAGTCCAAACTTGAATGCTCATAATCATTGTTCATTTCCCCCCTTCTTTTGTGATCTTCTCTCATAGATGACAACCAGTTCGAGATGGACATCTGAGTCCATTCTACCTCCCATGGAGAGAGTGCTTTGTTCCAGCGCCTCTGTGGTCTCCAGTGACTCATGCGTTAAATATGCATTTATATTTATATCTATATATCTATATAGATATATCTATTATACTTTTTCAACTTGTTTCTTTTTTTTTTTTTTTTTACAAAAATCTCCTAATTTAAGGAAACAAAAAGAATGGAAAAAGGATAAACTTGGGGTGTGGCTACTCCTAAAAAAAAACAGAAAAACAGCCAACCAATCACACGATTCCTGTGTAAGTGAAAGTATTGGTTGCTAACTCCTCAGAGCGACAGCAGGAAGTGGTGTGAGCGAGTCTGTTTTTTTTTTTTGTTTTTTTTTCTCAAGGTATTTTTTAACGTTTTGTAAATAAGAACGCGGTTCTACGGCGCCTTTTTTTGGGGGGGGTGGGGTTTTGTAAGCGAGGGAACGTCGCTCGCACACTGATTCACGTGCGATCGCCGACGACGGCGCGAATGGCGTGCTAGCGCAGCGGCTCGTTCCCGCAGCAGTTATTCCCCCGCCCCCTTTCCTCAGAATGGGAGGCTGGTTCCCCTTGTCAGGGGGGTCGCGGTAGGGTCTCCCAGCAGAACACACGGTAGATCACGGGGGCTCAAGGGCTGCGATGACGCACTCAACGCCTTTCTCCCCCCCCCCCCCCCCCGCTGTCCATGTATTCCCCGGGTCGGGAGAATAAAGCTCAAGATGGAGGGATAACTGCTGTAAATAATTTCAAAATAAAAATGACAAAAATCTTTAAATTGTGCTTGTTATTTTTTTCTTTCTTTCTGTGTTGAACTCATTGCGTGTCCTTTTTTTCTTTCACTTGATTTTTCTCCATAAGTTGACTTTGAAGAATCAGTCCCTGGGTTGATTGGCCATGGGTGGGTTTATTTGAGCTCTTTTAGACATTGCTCTTTCAAATAATTAGAAACAAAATGGTGGCTCCAGGGAAAAAGTTGAGTGCCACCTCGATTTTCTTTTTTTTCCGCTGTGTAAGGAGTGTCTTTCATGGTTGTTGCAATCACTACATAGAAAATGGTGCATACCATCACAAGGCTGTAGCAGTACATCCTAGGTCTTTGCTCAACCATGGTTAAAACCCCAACAGGAAATACTGCATCAGCATAACTCATTTTGCTCCATGCTCAGCTGTGTGTCCAAAACAAGGGTATGACATCAAGATATCTTGGCAGGGATTTGATTGTATCTGCTTTTATCAGTCCTTTGGTCGAAAGTGATGAAATCGTTAACACAACTTTGAGATATACCTGTAACTCTTTCCCTATTTCTCCCCCCCCCCGCAAACACATCATGACCATGCAGAATAACCTTTCATTACCAGCCATAAATCATTTGGCAGATTCTTACTGTGGTGTTTATTTATAGCCTGAGTAACACGACGTTTCACCAATAGCAGGTGTTCATGTGTAGAACTTGATTAAACTCCGTAATTAAATAATAGAAAGCATATGATCTAGAAAAATGGCAACTTTGGTGGATAAAACGGATAAGATACTTATTTTAACGTACTCTATTAACACCAGATACAGAATTGGAGTTAAACTCCGATATTGAAATTGAATAACATTTACAATATTGATACCAGCCACCTGTTTCGTTTAAAGATATGCCAGTATCATAATATTTCCGATAAGGATCTGGAATTGGATTAACAGCCTTGTAAAATCAGAAATCTGAAGGCATGTGACTGCCTGCTGTTTATTCAACAGTGAACTGAGGGGTTGCGTAAGGGACTTAAGGTTGCAATTCAGAGTTCTTTATATTTAGAGAACCAGGCCTCATGTCTGTAGAGCTCTGTTGACCAATGACCACTGACTAAAGGGTATGCAGACATTCTTCAGCTTTGTGTTGTTGTTTTTTTAAACTCCCAACACTGGCTTATTTGTCTTACTATTTTTAAAGGATGGGGCTGGAATCATACACACCGCAAAAATATTTACACACTCCAGGAAATAATGAATAAACACATTTTCTTTGGTGGTTCTAAACTAATGAAATAACATGTGGCCTATGTTGGCCACTGGCTCTTCAACATATGTGGAAGAGCAACATGTGGATATTACAACATGTGGTAATAAACATGGTTTTTGATGCCTTGCTGCATGTGTGCAAGCGTGTGCCAAATGCACATTGAGCCCCTGATTTGTGATTTGACGTTCAGACATGCCTCAGAAAAACATTGGTTTGGGATCGTTTCAACCCTCTATCTGTGTGTGAACTGATAAACTGTTCTCTGTAGATACAATGTGGGATGTGGGTCAGGGTGCTCAGCTGTTCCACCCCCTTGTCCAATGGATGGCGGGACGGACAGCCAATATGCAATGCATTATGGGAATTGGTCCACTTTGAAGGAATGTCTGATTTGTTTCCCCCACTTGTGCCGTTTTGCAAGTTTGTGCTCAATTTGAATTCCTGTTGTGATGTCTAAATGCAAATTTCTCAGGAACACGTGCAGCACATTTGTTCTGTTGCGTAACACAGTTCTGATTGAGCGGAGCATGTGATTTTAGAGCTCATGACACAGGTGTCAGCCAAATTCAATGACTCATCGTGTACACGCAATGCACCTTGATGTGCACCTGTTAGTTTTCCTTAAGAGTATATGTAGGTAAAATACAGGCCACCTAACCTCATCACAACCTGTTCTTGGGTGTGTGTGTGTGTGTGTGTGTGTGTGTGTGTGTGTCACAACATCATTGACTACGCTGCCCTACTTAAAACATGTTGCATACTAAAAATACACTGGCTGTAAGTTCAAATGTCAAGCTTTCATTTTATGTATACTAGGTAAGGTTTCAGGCATGTTCCTGTCCATCCTACAGACACTGACACATATTATATCAGTGTCTTCCCTATCCCCGTCTTTCCCCTCCATTGTATACTGTTGTACATGCAAAGCACGAGGAGGATGGGAGGCCTAGTGTGTGGACCACATGCTTATGGACACCCTTCCTCTTGTGTTGCAGTGATTTATTCAGCCATAAAACAACTCCCACTTCTGTTATGGAATATGTTGCTCCCTGGTCAGCTTCTGTAAACTGGTTTAAATTGCATAAGCACCGCCTCCTCCCCTGCCTGGTTCCCTGTCAACATGAACCTGCCCTATTGCCTCTTTACATACACAACATATGCATCTCACTACGGCTCTGTGTGCCCCCCCACCATCGCCTCCCAGCCACAGAAAGAGGTTCTATTTCTGAACCCGTCTCCCCCCCTCTTGTCGGAAGTCATTGGTACATGCTGGACTCAATCGCCGGGGCAACATTATAAATAAAGTCAAACAAAGGTGTGTGTGTGTGTGTGTGTGTGTGTGTGTGTGTGTGTGTGTGTGTGTGTGTGTGTGTGTGTGTGTGTGTGTGTGTGTGTGTGTGTTGGGGGTGGCATTGTTGTAGCTTGACGCTTCTCTCTTGACATTCAGGTATGCATGGACACATATGTACACATGAACACATAACAACGATGCCCAATAATAACATTCCATTAAGGCAGGTTAAGTTTGTTTCTGTTCCTTTTCACATCATCGTTTTACGCTCCTAGCTTGCGTTTGTCTTGCGTGAAATCAAATTAAAAACACGTATTATTGGTTCGATGGTCTCATGTTGTTCCAGGGTGTGGCGCTAGTGCGGCCAAAAGGAGAGTAGTTTCCACGACAGCTGCTGGTCGTGGCAACTGGTGTGAGAGTGGCCCCCGTGTCTTCTTCATGTGACACCACGTGGCCCTGGGCAGAATGCGAGGACCGGGATGGGGTTTCGCGCATTGCTGGCTCTGCCCTGTCCACCAACCATGTACCATGGGGCACTATCAAAATATAGGCTACGTTTTGCTCAATACCCTTGAGATTGATCACGTTTGTCCAACATTCTGGTTTTCGCATTGATTACTCGTCACCATTGAAAGGAAAATTGATGTGTTTTTCTGTCAGTCTGCGTAACGAGCACCTATTGCTTATTTTACGACATTGATTGGTTGTCTCAATCAGCAACAGTAGGCTATATCACGTCATTTGATATCGGAAAAGGATTCACTTCACAGTTATTACATGTTTAAGACCAGGGACGGACACTGATAATCTTAAATATTCGATCATATTTAGTGTCATTAAGACAATATTGCCAAGTAATCCCAATGTTCATGTTATGCTGAATGCATCCACGTGGCTGCTTGTGGGCCTATATTATTTAATGTGCTTGTGTTGTGCCTAACCACAAGGGGGCAATTGAGAAACAGGTCTACTGTAGAATTAGTTAAACATTGTCTTCAATAACCGTTTTTAAATACAAGTTCCACATGTTACCCTTTGACAGAAAGTTACACAGCGGATAACAGTTTGACAATACTGCCTCCTAATGACGTTTCCAGGCCACAATGTGTGATATATTAGGGAACGGAATGTTGACCAACAAAGAAAATGCCGACATTGTTAGTGGTCAGCTCATGTTTACATAAACATAGCCTCGGGCTTACTACTAATTATAGTGTTAATACAATATTGTTTAATTTTTTTTTGATGAAATGGACTAATATTATATATGAGTAAATCATTCATAATAAAGCTTGGTATGGTATATTTGCCGGGAATTCAATCAATCAATTTAATCAATTGAATCTTTTTTTTTAAGCATTAATTAAGCATTAATCTACAATATTTTATGCTACACCGGCAGAAGGACCCTGCCCCACAACCACCAGGGGGCGCCCGATACGGCGTCAAACAATTCACCTGGCAACGCTTCCCGTATTCGGACCACAGACTATTCGCGCCACCACTGGCGGCCCTTGGGGCGAGTCACTAAGCTTCGAGGTTCCCACTCGTTTACGGCCTAGACTTCTTCTTTGCACAACAGTCGGGAGACACACAGGCACATGTCTGAGTTGGTCAACCAAAGCGGCAAGTCTTTTAACCCCTTGTGTGGCGTTCATATTTCTGTTATTCCGTGAGTGTTCGTGGGTCTGGTGGACCCGCTGCATTTGGGGTTTGTTAATTCATCACAATCGCACAATTCTATGTTAAAATACTCAACAGATGTTTATGTTAAAAATAAATAAATTGGAACGCCATACAAGGGTTCAGTCAATGGAACGCTGGGAACTGATACATTTGCAGCCTACATGAGGGAACATTTATGTTAATCATATCGTGTTCAATCGTGTTAAATAGGATTATGTTATCAATATGCAATGAAAATGCAATAAATATTTCAAACCTTACTATGATATTTGGCTCTTTTTAGCCATGGCCCATATTTATATTTTGATGAATTAATGAGTGTGGATGAACATTTTTTTTTTTTTTTTTTTGGTGATTAGCCTAATGTTTAGCGTCAACTTCTGCTGTTTTGTAAATAAGTGGCATCTAGTCACGTCGTGTATACGATGCAAGAATCACGTCCAATAGTAACATTGCCCAAACAAAAAGGCCAGACACACGGATGCAGTGACGTTGCTCGCTGGAAGACGGGTCCGCCCCCGCTTCCTCATTGGTCCAGAAACATGGAATCAGATGACGTAGTAGTTCCGCGTTGCCAGTGGTGTCGGAGAGGTAACTGTCGGTCATTCAGCTCCACTCCAGGAGACGTTGTTTGACGGGGTTTGCTGCCCACTGAAGGTAAGGATGTAAGAAACCGGCGACTTAAGCAGGGCCGTCATTTATTTGTCCTGTTATTATTATAATCATCTTGGTTTGGATTTGATTGTGAGAAGTACGTGTTAAGGGTCCGTTTGCATGAGCAGTAGGAAGATGGTCCGGGTCTTCTGTAATGACCCTGCTAGCGGCGCTACCAGGAGCAACGTGTGCCTGCTTTATAATTATGAATGATAATTAATGCTCAGATTGTTGATACGTTACATACATCGTTCATCACGCCGTGAAATCAAAGAGGAGCGAGTTGTGGGATTTCAAAAAAAAAATTGTGAAAGTGACAAACAAAGAAGGATTAAATACAAATGACATACAGCATTGTTAATCTTTGACAGACAAAAGTGTAAACAGATATTTGTCAACACAAGATTTGTGTCACTAAAAACTTCAAAGTAAACATCTTGATACGGGGTGGATGTGATGCGGAACAAATAGTCTGGTCTCACTTTTCTGTAAGTGTATCAGCCTACTTATGAATAAGTGAATACTCATAGAAGTACGTTTTCACAATTACAATTATTATTGCTTACCATCGGAGTGCTTATTTGAAGCTCTGATTAGAACGAATCCATTTTGACTTGTGAGGTCACCCTGTGCGGTAAGGTCGTGAGTTGAGTGTATTTTCTTCAAGTGGGGTGAGCCTCAAGACTGCTCTCATTGGTTGTCAGTTGCTCGATCCTCTAAAGTCTGAAGTCTGGATGAGCTGGTGGCATTTGTGAATGGCGGGTTGTGCATGCAGTATTACAATCCTTTCCTGCTCATCATCAAGTATATATTCTTACAAGTCACTTAAGCTGACTCATTTGAGCTGATTCATTACATCTTAGCCAGCCAGTGTATCACTAGTTTTAGTGCACAAATCCAAAAATGATAATAAATAGCTGTAGTAAACTATAGACTATAACCCCGACCAGTTTGTGGATGTTAAGAAAGATCGGGAACTGAGGTATCACATCTTTCACTTTTAATGTAGCAAAAGGAAACCAGTATAGGCTGCAGTACGTCCTGCAGACCACCTTCTGTGCTTGTTCTGCAGTAAAGTTTGTTTCCTGAACCTCTGTGTGCATTTTCCTCTTTAGGTGTGAGTGGCATTTCAGGTGACCGTCTCTTCTCATCCCAGCTGATGATCTTGCCATGATATTAACATCAAGGACAACTGTTATTTTATCAGCTGCAACCTTGGGATTTATTTCCCCTTGACCGCCATAAACTTAGCCTGGTTCCTCCGAAACTACTTTTAAAACCAGTCTGCCAGAGGCCCTTTCTTCCCCTTAACGCCCCGCTCCACGCCCCCTCCCCCCCTCCCTCCCCCTGTCCAAACGAGCACTATGGGTCCCTCCTTGGACTCTGCTCTGCAGTCCGCCCTTCTCCTCCCCGTTCATCTGCTGGTGTGGCTGTATTCCCTCATCTCCTTCCTCCCGTGGTACTACATGACGGACGCCGGGACAAAGAAGGCCCGGTCGGTGCGGACCAAGGCCCGAACCACCTCCGGCAACCGAGAGGGTCCGTATCGCTCCGTGGACCGCTTCGACTCTCTGGCCAGGGAAGACTTGCCCGGCAAGGACACCCTGGACAAGCTGTTTGAGCACGCCGTTCAGCGCTTCGGACAGACCGACTGTCTCGGCACCAGGGACGTTTTGAGTAAAGAAAATGAGGTCCAGCCCAGTGGGAAAGTATTTAAAAAGGTATGCCCGTGTGTGTGTATGTGTGTGTGTGCGTGTGTGTGTCTTTTTCCTCCACTTAGTTGTTTTATCAATCATCCATCGTTGGTAAAAGGAAGAATACAAAGAATGACAACAATGCATGACCCAATTTCTCCTTCCAGCTGATCTTGGGGGAATATCGCTGGCTTTCGTACCAGGAAGTGGACACCATGGTCTGTCATCTGGGAAGCGGTCTGGCTGCTCTGGGCCTGCAGCCCAAAAGCACGGTGGCCATCTTCTGTGAGACCAGAGCCGAGTGGATGATCACGGCCCAGGCCTGCTTCAGGTTCAACTTCCCCTGTGAGTAGTGCTGGGACAGTCATTTTAATGATCCCCCTCAAGTGGCCACACTCCCCGAGTCAGGCTGCGCTCTGACAGTGTCGTCAATACACATCTTGTACGGGGTGTGTACACACGTGTAATCCATAAGTTAATCCATTGACATCGCTACATCAGCTGTTGTATGTGTTGTGGGCCGACACACACTGGTGGTGTTGACTGTGTCGTTGGTTTGTTGAAGGAACAGTAATGGGCGGAACCAATGGATGATGACCATGAATGATGAATGATGACCATATGGACTTTACTGTCAACTAATCATAGTCCTAGTCTGATCAGCATGCTTCTATAATTAGGGCTTTTCAGTTCCTTACTTGTTGTTCATGTGCCAGTGGTGACGTTCTACGCAACCCTGGGAGAGGAGGCAGTGGCTTATGGCCTGAACGAGACCGGAGTCACTCATCTTGTGACCAGCGCTGAACTGCTCGAGACTAAACTGAAGGTGAGACCACACCATTTTGATGTTGAGGGGGTGAAATGGGATCCTTGGCGTGTAACCCCGAACGTCATCGTGGCCTCCTCGTGTTTGAATCTCCAAATATGAATGGGGATTCAAGAATATTGACTCGCATGGCAGCGGAGAGCAAGCACTGAAAATATATTTTAGGAATTGTTATAATATAATGATAATTATTTTCAATGATGTATTTTCTGTAAACCTTTTATATAGATGCAATATACATATACTTCAATATATACATTTATACCTGGGTACATGAGTAAAGTAACAGTGTTTGAAATGTACATTTTACATTCATGAATAAATTTTTTCTTTGCTTCAGTCAGGTTTTTATTTAATCCCGGTAGTTAATTAAGTTAGGCCTTCCAAGTTTTCTGATTGTTTTTTTTTTAATCCAAATAAATTAAACAAATAGAAAATGTAATGAAAAACCATTACAACGTTCACTGTAATTATTGCTTTCTCAGCAGCATTAAACATGCACTTGGGTTTGGTTACTTGGTTTTTGTAAAACCCATGGAAGTGGCTGCACAGGAAGGGTGCTTCAAGTTTGATGCATTCACATTTTCACAAAAAGCTGCAGGGCTAAACATTTCTAATTTGCTTCTGGCAATGATTTACAATTTCTTAATATTGTCGTATGTTCTTTGACAAAAGCACTGCTGATAATCTTTCAGCATTGGTTCCTAACCATGCAAATTAAAGGTAACGACTCAGCAACTAGATACGGGGATACAAATGTTTTTCGCTAGTTCCTCTTCAAGGGCGCCAGTGCGGTTTGCTGCGCACACTGAGACGTTCATCTAACAATCATGTTTTGCCGACACGGACAAGCAAACCTGATTTGATAAACAGTAAAATTGTGCACGCGATTGTAAAAACCCGTTGCTCCCTTCGTCCAGCTTGTGCTCTCCGAGATACCGAAGCTGAAGCATATCATCTGCGTGGACCAAAAGATGACGAGCGCAGAAGGCTACCCGGCAGGGTTCACCGTGCACAGCATGCAGGCTGTCCGTGAGCTGGGTGCGCGGCCTGAAAACGGTGAGTATTTGGCCCAAGGTTTCAACCTTCTGTCTGGCTTTTTTTTTTTTTTTTTTCCCTTTCTTCTTTTTTTTTTCTTTTGCATATTACCACAGAGACACAAATGACTCCCCGTCCTCAACAGTATGGAAATGTGGGCGCCCCTTACGGGGACGTAGAGTACTCACACGCCTTCCGTAAAAACGACAACATTTTCATAATCTTGTTCTGCAGCAGTGCTAGCGTATATTTAGCCAAAAGGGAAAGCAATGCGGTGATACTTTGTGGTCACATCTGGCGCAGACTAGACATTCATTTTAGGGCCAAGGGCACTTCTTTAAGCCTCATCATTTTTGAAGCAGTCGGGAGTGAATTCTTTTAGATGCGTGCCACGAATCAGCGGGGAGGACTTAACGCCTCCAGGCAGACCACGGACATCGGGCTTCGAAGAGCCTTTTTTTTGCCCGGGATGTTCGGACACCCCGGCCTGACCTGACCTCTGTGCCGCCCCTGTCCCCCAGTGAGCAAGCCGGTGGTGAAGCCGCAGCCGTCCGACCTGGCCATGGTGATGTACACCAGCGGCTCCACGGGGAGGCCCAAGGGCGTGATGATCATCCACCGCAACATCATCGCCGGCATGACGGGCCAGTGCGAGCGCATCCCCGGCCTAGGGTGAGTGCCGCGGGCCCCTCTCTCCGGGACTGGGCCGCCGCCACCGCGTCACGCCGGCCCCGTGTTGTCGTTGTCGTTTTTGGTAGGGGTCGGTGCTCGCCGCCGTCCCCGGCTGCTGTGCGGCGGTCACTGACCAGAGGGTTTGATCCAGACTGACTGGTTCACGTTGGGTAGCGAGGACATGGACGGTGCCGTGGCAGGAGAGGCACGGCACCGTCCTTTTCCCCCCCAGCCCTTTTTTCCGGTCGATGGGCAGGCGTGACAACCAAAACCTGTTATTCAAATAACGGGGTTTTGCAAAGACTATTTACCTTATCCTTTGCATAGCTTGTGTGTGTTTTCTCACGGCTAATGCATAATGCAGAGTAACGGCAGGCGTTATTAAGAAATTCAAACCGAAAAGTGGGACCCGAGCCTTTTTTAAACGTATTCTTTCCTTTCCAGGCCCAAGGACACATACATCGCTTACCTTCCCCTGGCTCATGTTTTGGAAATGACAGCGGAGATCTCCTGCCTGACATATGGTTGTCGAATCGGTTACTCTTCCCCACAGACACTATCAGATCAGGTAACCCCTGCTCCACTACCCCCAGCATGCATGTATTACACAAAGCATAACCACTGGTCCATTTTGTGTTGTTTACTTGTCAGGCGGAATACGGAGAAGCTTATACGGTGCATGAAATGTTTCTAGCCGAGGCTAAAAGTCATAGGATGAACACATGAAATAGTTTCATTTCATTTTCACGTGCGTGCGCCGTTTCATACCTTGGCGGGTTTTCTCCTCCGTGTACCTAGTCCACCAAGATAAAGAAGGGAAGCAAGGGAGACTCCTCCATACTCAAGCCCACCCTGATGGCGGCAGTGCCAGTAAGAGCCCCTAATGTGTCGACTGCCATCTATTTTATCCACATTCTCCATCCATCATTGCTCCTCTGACCCTCTCCTTCCGAGCAGCGCTCCTCAAGACTACCTCCCTCTGGGCGTAGACCGTCACTCAGTCCTGTTTGTTTGTTTGTTTGTTTGTTTGCTCGCGTTGCCCCCTCACCAGGAAATCATGGATCGCATCAACAAAAATGTCATGAGTAAGGTGCAGGAGATGAGCTACCTTCAGCGCACCTTGTTCACGCTGGGCTACAACTACAAACTGGAGCAGATCAAAAGGGGCTACGACGCGCCGCTCTGCAACGCGTAAGCACCCGTCCATTCCACCCATCCATCCATTCTTTCTGCTGCCGTTTCTTCTGCACACACACACACACACACACACACACACACACACACACACACACACACACACACACACACACACAGGCTATTGGAGCCCTGTTGTCGGCTCTCCCAAGCCACTCACCCCCCCCCCCCCCCGGGGGGGGGGGCCCCCCCCCGGGGGGGGGGGGGGCCCTTTTCCCACGGGGGGGGGGGGGGGGGGGGGGGTCGTGGTCGTGGTCGACGGCTGGTCCCACCCGGAGTCGGGTGGATGGGACTCGCCATAGCTCCAGTAAATGCCTTTTCACCCGAGAGTTGGCAAGATGGTAAAAGCTGTTAAATGAGCTGAGGGCTTGTTTAACCTGTGCGTCTTGATTACTGAATGCACCACAGGTGCGCAAGCCCCACCCTGCCCCAGAATCCAATCCACCCGACCCGGGCCAGGTGTCATCCTGGCATCCTTGCATCCGAAGTGATACTGTAATTACACCTTTGCTACAACGCGGCCATTTGGGTTCGCTATTCGCGTTATAGCGAGAAACTAATTACGTGCACATTTCTCGTTGTGAGTGTATGCATTTTCTTTCCAAAATACAACCAAGTTGACCATTGTGTCCTCATATCAGTCAACCTAACTTTGAAAAAAACTCTGCTGTTGCGTTTACTCTTGGCCGAATCAACTCAATTTGGTTGGGAGTCAAGCACTAGATTGCGAGTGTGTCGACACAGTTTCTAAAACCCAAATGTTGTGTGTTTTTTGTATTGTATAGTCGCAGACATCAGCACCGGTCGAGTGGGATCTCCTCTCATATGCTGTGAGATCAAACTCAGAGACTGGGCAGAAGGTATTGACCAGATGCATGGTTTCACATGATGGGTCACGTGATTACCACACACAGTGCATACATGACACAATTTGAATACCACCTTACACATTTACATTTACATTTACATTTAGGGCATTTAGCAGACGCTTTTATCCAAAGCGACTTACAAAGAGTGCATTTGTCATAAGAAGGTGAAACATTGCATTGCTGCTAATACAGTAAGAACGTCACCAGAACAATTTCATTTGCTAGGTTAACCAAATTACAATGCACACAGAATTCCAGGCCCACATACCAATGACTTTATTGCTTCTCTTTAACAGGTGGCTACACCAAAAAGGACATGCCACACCCCAGAGGGGAGGTGCTGATTGGTGGGCCTAACGTAACCATGGGTTACTACAGGCACGAAAACAACGATCAGGACTTCTTCGTGGACGAGAGTGGTCAGCGGTGGTTCTGCACGGGGGATGTGGGAGAAATCCACCCTGACGGCTGCCTCCAGATTGTGGGTACGTACGAGTCGGGTTGTTAAATCCCATCCCCCCCGCGCCTACGGCTGTGGGCAGTCATCTGATGGGGCTGATAAAGAGCAGGCCTTTGATGCTTCATTATCAACACCCGTTTAACATTTGTTTTTCCCCGCGCTCGCACTCCTGACGCGCACGCGGCTTTTGTCCACTCCCCGGGTGTTAACGCGCGATGAATGCAATTGTGTTGCCTGCTGCAGACCGTAAAAAGGACTTGGTCAAGCTGCAGGCGGGGGAGTACGTGTCCCTGGGCAAAGTGGAGTCGGTGCTGAAGAACTGTGCTCTCATAGACAACATCTGTGCATATGCAAACAGGTCAGTGGACTTCTCGTCCGTGGGAACCTCACTGTGCGGTGACGGCTGGTCTCTATGCGGCCACCGCCGCGCCATGCAGCCCTGTTGTTTCGTTAGACAGAGAGGGCCAGCTCCACATCCGTTTGACCACCTAGTTAGTATTGGTGTGTCTCATGAGTCCACAGTTTTAAATGAACAAGCGCATGAAACGAACAAACGTGTTCATAATTAAGCTGAGGCCCTTTTAGTACGAATCATTTGTTTTTTGATGGATGATTTACAGATGATTTCTGAACAATATACAATGGAATATACGAGTCTCTTTTTTGGCACACCTTTGGTAAAACTAGGGCTGCCCCCTAACAGTTGACTGGCCATTAATCGATCAGAAGAGGCTTGGTCCACCAGGTTTTCAAGTCTGCAGTAGCTCAGTGGGTAGAGCGGGTCGTCCACCAACCGGAGGGTTGGCGGTTCGATCCCCACCTCCAACTGTCCACATGTCGAACCCCACAAATGTACTGATTGTAGGTCGCTTTGGACAAAGGTGTCTGCTAAATGCCCTAAATGTATGTCACCAAGTCATAAAAAAGTAAAACATTAAAAACCAAACTCAACAAGCACCTCCACGGAATGCATCCGCGGTCTCAGCAAGCCCCGATTTAACTCCCAGCTGCATCTTGTCAGCTAAACATGTGTGAGATTATGCCCGCGAAGCCTAACCCTTCCAGTCACCGCTAGTAACATGAACCATGGAGCTCTATTCACACCGCCGACATCAGCCATACACCGTGGGGTTCATATTATACACGCACACCAAGTTTAACCCTCCCGGGCGCCACTGAACGTTAAGGAAAATTAATTGTGTTTTTTTTCCAGTGACCAGAACTACGTCATCAGCTTTGTGGTGCCCAACCAGAAACAGCTGACGGCCCTCGCCACACGAAGAGGCATCGTAGGGAGCTGGGAAGAGGTCTGCACCCATCCAGACATGGAGAGACATGTTCTGAACGAGATCAAGAATGTCGCTGCGACCAGTAAGAGACCCGTTTCTTGTTTTGGAAATGTTGCAGGTTTGACCGATGCGACATGTAATAAGTGTAAATGTAGCCGCCGCAGAGGTTGTCACACCGACCAGCGCTATGGTTTTCACTGCACCCTTTTTGTGTTTGTATTTTGCCAAAGGGACTCAAAGGGGCTTTGGATAAGCATGCGGGTCAAAGTCAATGGGGAGTAACTGGATATCACCCCTTCTCCTCCATCTAGTTAAACTGCAACGGTTCGAGATCCCGATGAAGGTGCACCTGAGTCCTGAGCCATGGACTCCGGAAACGGGTCTGGTCACAGACGCCTTTAAGCTGAAGAGGAAAGAGCTGAAGAACCACTATCTCCACCAGATAGAGAGAATGTATGGGGGAAAATAACTGTACCACTGTTCCTCTCCCCAACGTCTCCTTCAGAGCAACTCTTTTGCCATATTGCCACTTATTTCATGTGTACATAATATTGCGAGTAAGCCTTTCAGGTCTTTCAGCCATTTGTGTGAAACAGAAAAACTTAAAAAAATATATAAAATAAAACTAACTCTGTAGGTAGTAGTGGTTGCTGGAAAAGCAATTATGCTCTTCGATGTTGTGATTTGAAGTAAACTAGTTTCGAGAGGATCCGGGTAAACCTGATCCCCAACAGAACCACTCATTCACTCTGAAGGACGTCAGAGGACCACGGCAGCGTTTAACTGCCATCCTTTGAAAAAATAATTATTTGTACCTTGCGTGACAGTTATTTGTCATCTTTGTGTCTCGCTTTTTGCTTAGCCATTCTAACTTATTCAATTTAGATATCCACGCCATCCCTAGGTTTAAATTCAAGCTGTCCATTGCATTTGCTGTGGTGGTTTGTGGACGTAACTGTGCCTTTTTTGTCTGCAGCAGTGCTCGTGTTTAGTCATGACGAAGTAGGTTGCACTTAGGTGTAATGTTGCAATTGTACTCATTTATTACAAGAGAGGCTCAAACGCCATGTCATGTTTACAAGTGCTAAAGGATAATACCGTGTTACTGTCAAAAATGTGTAAATCCAGTACTGGTCAGGTAGGCTTATGTCTACGCTCTCCGTGCTTTCCAGTTGTGTTTCCCTGGCCAACCATGAAGTTGCTTTTACACGTTTGTTATTGTCCCAATGCACTGGAAATGTCCGACCAAATAGGCTTCAATATGACTCAGGAAGATTAATGTTTTAATATATGAACTTGGCCAATAGTGGGCTATTTGTGTAGAAAGTACATCCGTTTAACTGTATTCTGCAACGCTCCTCTTTAAAATTATTTATTTAAATACAAGCACTCTGCGGTTAACCATTAGCATCTTCTGTTAAGCATAGGCTATAGTGGTAACTGGGATACACTTAAGCATATTATACCTCAGTTAGAAGACTACTTTGGTCTCAAATGCTGCCCAAAATGTTCAACAATTCAATAAAGACATGCAATGTCTTTGTTGAATTGTTACATCAAATCATATCACTTTCCAACGGATTACGGCTGTTTAAGTTATGCCATTATTAGGAGCCCATGCTTTGTTCAAAACTTGGTAAATAAATGTCATTTTGTTAACGGTTTTGTGACTTATTTTATTTAAAATAAAACGGTATCTATGGCTTAACCAACATAATCAATGTCTGTATGGTGAGCCATACAATGGGGAATGAGGAATCCAAGAGAAGAAAGTCATTTTAGAAAGGTTTAGCTGTTCCAGTCTTGGAAACGAAAACAGTCACTGGCAATCTTCCATACAGGCTGCTCACTGTTCGGTGAAGCTTGTGCTGTTAGCAGAAAGTTCTGGTTGAAAAAGCGCTGTTTGTTCCCCTCGAATTTAACAACTCCACAGCTCACCACCAATATCGTTGTTTGGCCCTGGGTAGCTTGTTCTGTAAAAAAAAAGAAAAAAAAAAGAATAAACTCAAACACCGCACTGTCTTTGAATAAAATGTGTCCTCAACTGCAAGATTATGACATGTCAATTGATAATTAGAAATTGATATTCAGTACCTGGTCCTTTATTACTATAAAGCTGTTTTAGGTGGTGGTGTAGCTACAGCTAATTTACTCAAAACGAATCACTCACTATGAAGTAATATGCCACTTATCCCACACAACTTGTATCCTTTTCAACTATTAACTTCTTTTAACTGAATCTAATCCCAAAACATTGTTTTGGTTAGCTCCACATCAACAATCGCTTAATATGGTTCGACCTACAAACATTAGCAATAGATGTTATTAGTGAGGAGATTATTTTAGAATCGGTGATGACGTATGAAGGACACGGTGGTGAAGGGTCACTGCGGCCTTTGTGCAATCGGCGACTGTGTATTCACCGAATGTGTATACAGTACATCATGTGCTGAACATTCCTTAAAATGGCATGGATAACGTGCAACTGATTTCGTCAGAAATGTGATAATAACCTCACCATGAACGGGTTGACAGTCCAGTGTGTGAACTTGGAACTCGCTAGATGGAAGGGACTCATAAAACTCGTTCAGTGCATCCTGGCCCGAAACCGCGTTCCCATTCCACACCAGGGTGGACTTGTCCAAGTAAAGGCGGGTTAGATTCTGTGTTGAATCAAACAAATCAAAGTAAATACATACGTGTTCAAAAGACCAAGGGAGTCCCCTCATTAATGTGTAGTAATATATATATAGAAACTGGTCGTAGATTAGAAAGAACCCACAACTCACCCTCCTTTTCTTATCCATGCAGTCATAATAAATGTTGACGAATTCCTCCGCATACCTGCATGACTGGTCAGAATGGGTTTTGAAATCCTGCCATGAGGATTTGAAAATGTTATGTTTTGTTAATACACGTGTAAACGAACGGCGTTTTCTTTTAGCTAGCTTGAACACTACACATGGAACCAAACACACACAAGAAAATACATTTACCAGTGTAGACGCCATGAGGTCAGACTTTCAATGTTTCTCTTCAAAAAGGACGACAGCAGGTCACAAAATAATAGTCCACATTGATTAAAATACGTAGAATTGAGGAACAACAAAGCACAATTGGAAGTCTGTAAAGCATACTACACCCAGAGGTCCACAACCTCGTCTTTCAAATTAAATGTATGGCCCTCGTCGTATTGTGGCTGGGCTCATGGCTGGGCTGGCTGAGAAGCAGCGAATATATTTTATTTTGAAGGCGTACAAAAAAAAGTCGTTTGCCGAAGCGGAAGCAGAAAACGTCACGTCCGGAGCAATTGTGTGTATGTTATGCTTCACGTTGTTCACGTTTTGGCTAGGTTGATTTAACGCATACACACAAACTTGGCCATGGAGGGTTCAGTATCAGACGTCGATATTTGTAATCATGCCTACGCAGGTCACATGGACAAATTAAGGCAATGCATTCTAACAGATAAAACTCTCGCCTGCAAAACTGATCAGGTAATTGTACAAGTCATGGTTCATCTCACGTCAGCATCATAGTTTGCTGTTGTTTTTTTCAAATCAAAAGTTATAAATGTAATCACGATTTTGTCGTGCATTTCAGGTCGACCGAACCGCCCTTCACTGGGCTTGTTCAGCCGGACACAAAGATATTGTGCAGTTTCTTCTTGATCTGGGAGTTGAAGTGAATCTACGAGATGATGTAATGTTCCAGATATTTCTTAATGTGTTACGTCTGAAATGTATTCTTACGCGAATAATGTGTGTAATTGAAACTGATGTAACATTCGGGTAACAGTGGAATTCCTGGTGAATGTAATTATTTGCTATGTAAGTAACTTTCATTCTTTCAACACTACAACAATGTCTATCACTAGAGGAGACCTGGCTCTATAGAGAACTGGCCGTGTTTTGGGTTGCATACAGTCAGTTCTAGAACTCAATTCTCAATCAATTTCCAAGCTTTATTGTTCTCTTGAGACGATCTTCTATACTACCAGGGTATGATACACAAAGTGTATATACAAAGTGTTACATGTTGGAGATAGTGGTTCTTCCGGTTACCTGTGACTTCCAAAAGAGTGTCCAAATGATAGACACATTTAAATAAACTTCTACTTTGACTTGTTTTCTTTTTTATTTGTATTTGTGTTTTTATTATTCCCCAAAAAATACATTGTATGCGTGTCTTTCTCTCAACTGATGTTCACAGTGAGAGAATAGAGCTGCTTTTGGAAGGTCCAACCCGGCCTAACCTCATTCAACTGTAAAATAAACACTTTGTAAACGGAAATATGATTTTATTATACCCTGGTAGGATAGAAGACCGTCTGAGAACAAAATCATGCTTTTAAATTAAGGATTTGTCTTGAAATGGTCTTGAAACTTGAGTCTTTGCTGCTAGGATGTTCTAGACCAGTGTGGTGTTGTTGAGTGCTATGCCTCTTTCTAGGTTTCTTGGACTCCTCTCCACATAGCAGCCTCAGCAGGCAGAGAGGACATTGTGAGGGCCTTGATATCCAAAGGAGCTCATCTGAACCCGGTCAATCAGAATGGCTGCACCCCTTTACACTATGCATCCTCTAAAGGCAGATATGAGGTAAGATCATATCTAATTCAGATGTCTCTTTCTAGGAAGTGACACAATATTAAAACATAGTTGTAATGCATTCATTGTGTCTACACTTGAGATAAATATTTATAGTTTTCTTTTATCACAGACACATATATTGGTAGATGTTATTTTCTTTACCTTGACATGTTTCGACGGATATACTTCCTAACTACTTCGTTAACATCAGCTGATAAGAACGCGTCACACTAATACACCTGTGTGACCTTTTGATGAAAACGTAAGTATATCCGTCGAAACATGTCAAGGTAAAGAAAATGACATCTACCAATATATGTGTCTGTGATAAAAGAAAACTATAAATATTAATATTAAAACATTCCTCAGCCCCCATAGATGACTTAAAAATCAAATGTAATGATGTGGTCCACAAAGAACATACAGATTAAATATGTTTAACCAATACAGGTCAAACACGTTTACGTCCACTTTAAGGTTACATCCTGCTATGTCTAGCTCTGTGAACATCTCTTTGCACCTGCTTCTGTTTGCACCATACCCAGTTGATACTTTTTTGATGATTTTATTTTATTTGTATTATGTGAAGTTAAGTTGACCTGGAGAACAAGAATTTCACTGCTGGTACATTTACATTTAGGGCATTTAGCAGACGCTTTTATCCAAAGCGACTTACAAAGAGTACATTTGTCATAAGAAGGTGAAACATTTCATTGCTGCTAATACAGTAAGAAAGTCACCAGAACAAGTTTCAATTGCTAGGTTAACCATTGCTAGTATACAACATCTCTGACTAAGTGCCAAGTTACATAGAGTGATTAAAGTGCCAAGACCTACAACAAATAAGAGCATGAGGGTAGGGTTTTATTTTTTTATTTTATTCTTTTGTAAGAGGATGGATGTTATGCTGGGTAATGATGTACTCAAGCCATTTATTGTCATCATATCCACGACATTACGAGATTGCAGTAGCTGCCACAGTTTTAGTGCATTTGAAAGAAGAAAGGGAGAAAGAAGAAAGAAAAAGGTCGCAAAAATAGCAATATGTACACATACTTAAAAACAGTGCAGATTCACATTCTGATAAGTGGTAGTGCAAATGAGGGTGTGAGAATAAATATAAAGTTATGTAGGAGTCAGATTGACCTGTAGATAAATAAATATGAAAAGTGACATGGTGCGTACAGTTATGCAAGTTAAATAGGAAGATGAGGTGCTGAGTTCAGTAACCTCGTGACCCAGGGATAGAAACTATTCTTCAGTCTGTTATTTCTACTACTGAGGGACCTGAGTCTCTTCCCTGATGGCAACAGATTGAACAGATGATGATGTACGTTGTTATAGTGACAGTAGTAGTGACAATAAAAACTTTAACCAATGAACATACAGGTCAAACAGGTTTAACCAACTAACACACAGA